>LUGF01051146.1:0-26482 GCA_001625245.1 Calycopis cecrops | reverse complement strand
TTTAATAGCGTTAGAGGACAAACGAGCAGTTGGAACCATTTTCATGACTACCGACACCTAGGCATCCGCATTGACTTTACACAGATAGGTTGCCCTCCTATCATTCTCCAGTCCCCTCCCCCCCCAGTGGGCCACCGGCTATTTACACACCGCACGACACACAGCACAGAGGCACCTCACCGAACGTGCCAGCCCAATTCGCCTACGTGCATGCATGCGCCTCTTACACTTGTAGCACAAGTAGCTTGTGAAACCATTACAGCTAAATATTACTCGAGCTGTGCGCGAGTGTCTCGACGTTGCGGTCGGGCCGCAGTCTCAATCGATAAGCTCTGAATCTGCAAGAGTTGAGCTGATCTGATGTTTTATAAATGAGCTGACTCAGCTAGTTATAAGTGATATGTGGTCACGAGTAAACATAGCCTAATGCTATATGGGGTCTTTATATCCCCTGATGCAAAAATAGAGGAGTAATTAGTTTGAAGTCGATGTCTTGGACATCATAGTACTAAATGAATGGACCAATTTTGATTAGGTCTTCCTCATTTTTTTATGGTATAGGGGAGTAAACGAGCAGTCGGAGCCATTTTCATGACTGCCGACGCCCACAGACATCCGCATAGGAGCTATACAGATACGCTACCCTCCTTTCACCTTCCACCATGGGCCTCCGGCTACTTACACACCGCACGAAACGCGACTGCACAGCTGTCACTTTACGCCGGTCTCGTGTACGCGAGAGGTACCTCCCCGGCCGTGCCAGCCCAACTCGGTTGCATGCAAGCATGCAGTGTGGCACTACCTCTTACATGTTACCCCCGTTACCTTGCTATGAACCTAGCAATTTGAATACAGCCCTAGTAGGTACCCCAAAGGAGCACACCACCAATGTGTCCAAAATCAGACCCACCAGTCGTCCCAAGCCACGCCGCCGTCTACCGATTCAGACAGAAGGATGGAGGACTCCTCAGCTGAGCTGCTCTTAGTCTGGCCTCTTCCCCCAAACCTGTCCAATACGGGTAGCCCTGTCCAACGCACTCTTAGGGCATCACAGAGGCACAAGACCCTCCACGACGGCAAGGTGGCACCATCTTCGTGCACGGGAACACCGCCTAACTAGACTTTAGATTGTAAATAGAATTTTGAAAACTACACTTATACTTTTTGGTTTAGATCCGCTCGAACGAGTGACGTCACAAGTGTAGACCACTAGGCAGACAGCTCGTGAAGCTGATAATGATGAGCCACACAAACCGTACAGCGGTTACTCATTTCAAGATAAGCGAGACAATAAAATTAAAATCCCTTCAGATTCAAAAGCTCAGACTTACGGGGGCAAATAATGTATAATTCTAAACGTATTAGGCACAAATTACTGAGGGAATGTAAGAAGCGGTGGATTCCTTCAATAAATAGTCCATCCAGCTGAAGAAGGATGTGCAGTGATACGTCAGGGCTGGGATGTCGATTCGGTGTTTGCCGATAAAGTTGCTAGTGTTGGGAACATGTGTCGATAGATTTTTATATGATGGCAGTACTGACTACCATATTTTGTCCATCTAGTTTGAAGAAGAATGCGTAGCAATACGTCAGGGATGGGATACGAATACGGTGTATGCTGATAAAGTTGCTAGTGTTGGGCACATATGTCGATAGAATTTTATATGATGGCAACACTTACAGTATCACTTTACTATCTGCCCATTCACCTCTAGCTTGGAGAAGAATTTGTAGTAATTCGTCAGAGATGGTATGTTGATTAAGTGGTGCAAGTGTGTTGATCCTGGTAACACAGGTGTGGCAGTGGGTAAGAATGGAGAGCCAAGTTCGTTTAAAAAAAGGGCTGCTAATTTTAGGTTTAGTTTTAGGTTTAAACATATGTTCAATTATTATTAAACATTTTTGTATGAACTCGGCTAGGGATAGCTTGCTTGTCTGGTGTCTGTCAATACTGGCATAATCGTAAAAAAATATTGGACTCACCTGGACTCTCATGCAAATCACACTCTTTTCACGTGTTAAAATAATAATCAATGTAACTTTTATCTGTCGTAAAGTAGGACCACTACCATAAAAAAATTAAATAATGTAATTAAAAAAAAAATGATGTAATTTAAAAAAAAATCACCAAAATGATCGATCCGTCTCCACAGTCTATTCTTGACTGTTTCTATCTCATATAATCGGAAATTTGAACCTAAAAAAGGATAGACAACTTTGATATCCATTCATAGATGGCATTAGATTTATAAAAACTGATGACAATTAAATAAACTAATATAATAGTAAGTTAATTATAACTCACTAAAAAGTCCATTATTTTAATATTTTAACAAGAGATACTTATTAAATCACATAATGACTCATAATGTAAAGTGAATAGTGTCATAACGAAGGTGAGTGCTAAAGTGAGTGTATAATTTATGTGAGGGACGGCCCGTGCATGCTCGCATAGATTATGAGCTCGGCTGAATTTATTCTCGTTCATACTTTCACGTGCAAGAACTGTGCATAGAAAATGTACTTTAAAGTTAATGGCTTTAACGAAATAGCTTTAACTATATTGGTGTTATATTCGGCAAGTTTAAAGATGAACAATATGATCTTACAATATGAAGTGAAAATAATTTATGAAGGTAAATTCACTGAAAGATTTCTAAAATTCTGTAAATTTGTGCGTTTAATCAAAGAAACTCTTCAGCTTAGAAAAATTAGTAGATATTATATACATATATCTTCCGTTCAAAGCTTCGCCCGCGTGGATTTCATCCAGTACTTAATGGATGTTATTACACATATAAACCTTCCTCTTGAAATACTCCATCTATTAAAAAACGCTATCAAAAATTGTTGCGTGATATTCAAGATCTTAGCAGATAGCGGAATGTGACTTTGTTTTATACTATGTAGAGATAATATTGGTGGAGACCGTGTATTTTAAACGTTTTGATTAATTCACAATCTCCATGGTCAATATATTATAACCATAAATCAAAGCAAATCATATCTTTTTATCTCACTGTGGCTTCAATAAATAATTGATACCGAAGAACGATTGTCTTAACAATAATCTGAAAACGACATAAAGGTTTTGGTTGCTTTGATTAAATCTTCTAAAGATATTGATTTTTTCCACCTAATCCTATAAAACAGTATTTTAAAAACTATTCGTGTAAACTTAATTAATCAATTTTATAATTTAGCGTGGGCCGATTTTTCACTTTACGCCGGTTTCGTAAGCGAGAGGACGCCGGCACGGGGAGATGTCCCCGGTCG
Organism: Calycopis cecrops; assembly: GCA_001625245.1. Classification (NCBI taxonomy): domain Eukaryota; kingdom Metazoa; phylum Arthropoda; class Insecta; order Lepidoptera; family Lycaenidae; genus Calycopis; species Calycopis cecrops. Next base: position 23,206 of record LUGF01051146.1, on the reverse strand, counting down.
TGCCGGTGTAATTCAGCTGCGATGCAGCGTGGCACTACCGTTTACTAAACAGCGCAGAAGCCTATTAGGAGTATGGGGGTGAATAAGAACTGTAGTTCTTAATAATATACATACTCCTAATTAAGACAGAGCTGTAGCTATGCATAATTATTACTTCGCGGGTAAATCAGCCACGTGAATCGCTGCGAACGTTCGCCTATCCTATACAATACTAGCCATCGCCCGCAGCTTCGCCCGCGTGGATGGCCATTAATGAAGCCAAAATGAAGTCGTTGTATATAGTATAAACCTTCTTCTTGAATCATTCTATGTATTAAAAAAAAACATCAAAACCAGGTAAGTAATTTTGAAGATCTAAGCTTACAGACACAGTCGGCGAAAAGCATCTTAATTTTATTGTAGTGAAACATCTCTATACAAATTGCTATACAAAATTGTAGATGAGAGTGGATCGGTAAAACTCAAACATGGAATCGATTCACTCCTGTAGATCTATAGACATCGATACTATTTTGTCGACAACGACAGCGGACATCACTAGAGCATTCGGAACAGAATAGGTTAATTTTATTGTCCGGATTTAGACTGCTACGATAACGTACAGACAGATCTGCTTATTTATTTTATTCATTGAGAAGTTCAAGTACTTTTCTACTGAGTTTTCTTTATAATAAATAAACCCACTCTGAGATATATTCATTGAGAAGTTCAAGTACTTTTCTACTGAGTAAATAATACCCACTCTGAGATACAATACAAACAGTAAAATGAGCGGATCTCGTCATCAATCTTCAGAGCTTGACGAGAACTATTATTGTAAAAATAAAAAGTGTTTGCAAAAATGTTGGAAATAAAAAAAAAGAAATAAAAAAAAAGAGATGAAATAAATGAATAATAGTAGATAGGATGTATGAGTATACGGTGGCCCGTGGAGGAAGAAGGAGGGTAACGCAGCCTTTATGAGGTTGTCTAAAGACGTCGACAGTCATGAAAATGGCTCCGACTGCTCGTTGGCTCCCTTATCGTAATAAAAAAAAAGAAAAAAGAACAATATCCTTTCATTAAAATCCATCTACTAGTGGCGGAACATACCAAATTATTATTAATAGATACATGTAATGGTAAAACGCTAACATTGGACGAGAGACATATAATTCTTTACAAAAATACATAATTTCCGAACCCTGAGCCGGCACGAAGGAACATAAATAATGTACTAAAGAAACTTTATTTAAGCGTGCTATGTTTCTGAATATTTCATGGGTCGGACCTCCGCCCTTTGAGGGCCGCTGCCCTCGTCTTCTTTGTCAAATAACAAGTCAAGATTCTGACTTGGGATTATGAGATGTAATTTAATGTGGGATATGAATGGATCAGGATTGGCGTTTTTATTTCTGTTTGTAAAGGGGTCAAATGGGGGCTTAGATGGGAAGTTGGCGTCCGTGTATCAAAGGGTAAGGTTATGAATATTATATTTTGACATTTTGTCAGTCTATTCCTACAAGAATCAAAAATAAGTTACAGTTATTGCAATTTTTTTATAGTAATAGAAATGAATAATAATATAATAATAATAATATAAGAATTTATTTCTCACCACAATATTTTGTTACAATAATTAACATTTTGTTACAATAAACATTTATTACATTATTAATTTATTAAGCAGCATAAGGAACATAACAATAACATTACAATAGACATTCGCATAGAGGTTATACAGAGGTCCTTACATATCGTACGAAACGCGACTGTCAGTTTAGCTGTTTGTCAGCCGATTTCGTGTAAGCGAGAGGTACCTCCCCGATCGTGCAGGCCCATTTCGCCTACATGCATGCACCTTAATAGAGTAAATATCTATCTATAATTTCATTGACAACTTTATAAATTTTTGTCGTTATATTTTATATTTTAATACAAGCTGGTGCCTGCGACTTCGTTCGCGTAGCGTAGTAATATTATAATCAAAGTGATTTATTTGCAGTGTGCCGAATTTCCGATTTCCCGTAGGAATGAGCGATTTTACTGCAATAAAAAATGTTTTTGATGTTGACAAGGCTTAGTATCTATATACCACAAAAAGTTTCATTCGAATCCGTCCAGTAGTTTCGGAGATCAGCCAGGACAAACAGACAAACGGACAAACAGAAATACAAAAAAAATAAAAAACATTGAAGTGTTCTAATACTATTTTAACATCGCCCCCAATTAGTTTTTCGTAAATATATTCAATGTACAGACACACGAATTTTATTGTTTTATTATATGTAATACTAGCTACGCCCCGCGGTTTCACCCGCGTAAATTTCGATCCCGTGGAAAATAGAAAATCATTCCATGGATCATTTTTCGGGATCTCTATGTGTGTGTCAAATTTCATGAAAATCGGTTCAGTAGGTACTTTTTGCGTGAGGAAGTAACATACAAACAAACAAACATACAAAATTACACATTTATAATATTAGTAGGATTTTCGTAGCAGCCTAGGACTGACAAGTCTTTGCAACAGGCATGTTTGTATGAAAAGAGTTATGAATGTTGACGCAAGGCAAGTGTGTACGTATCGTGGTGGCACTCTGTACCCTCTATCTACCCCGTTAGGGTACTGCGTGAAGATGTGTTGTTGTATTTGTTTAGTGTATTGGTTGTCAATGCTTAGTCATAGACCATACAACATAGATGACGTCTATGGTTAGGTACAGATGACAAGAGAGAGAGGGAGATATTTGACATTACGACCACGACTTAGTGACAGCTACAAGCGTCAAGCATGTCACCGTAGGTAGAGAGCTGCGGATTACCAGTAAAGAACCTTAGACATCAGCTGTCAACCCTGATCTGTCAGACTTGTTCTACTTCCACTTGGCACGTGTATGTAACAGTATTCTATAATTTACTAACAAATTAACTTCTTTTTAACATATTTAGTAACAAATTGCCATTTACAAATGCATTGACAATCGTATAATCCAACGTAACAATTATCTAACTATTCTAGATACGACTTTTGGGCCACCAAACAGAGTTTAATCCAGATAAGAGGCTGAAGTGAAAATCCGATAAACGTTGTATCCGTGTTCCATGTAGATGGACCGAATAAATTGTGCATTCAACAAGCTCACTGGAGTAGTTACCTACATCTGTACTCTTTTTATGGAGTTCTACAATTTGAGTCTGACGTCTTTACATTTTGGAGCAATTCGTTTTTGGAATTTTCTCTTTTTTAACAACTAGCTGACCGACAGACGTGTTGTCATTTTTGGAAAATATGTTGTCATGGTTACGTGTGTATGAGGCAAAATTTTCAACCGGGTACTTTACCCTACAATATTTTCTATTCGAGATATCGACTGCATCGCCATCTGCCTGGCTGGTTTGTGAATTTAAACAAAATACACACAAAAAATTTCGTCAGTATCGTTCCAGTCGTTTAGGAAGAGTGACATACACACGCAAAGAAATATATGTATATAATCAAGGACGTTAAAAAAAAGGCGGACGGAGTCTCTTTATACAATAACTAAAATCCCAGAGTAAGCTGACTTTGTACCATAGTATGCCGGTGACGTTGTCATGTTTGACAATTTTTAGAAAATACACGTAATTCGAGATGCCGTCGTGTGTAATAAAAAGCTGTGGAAACAATAGTGCTTCACATAAAAAAAGCCAGGGGATCACTTTTTGTAGGTAAACAAGGAATATATCCAGCTTATTTCAGCAATTTTATTGTTTTCGTAAATGTTTTCCAAACAATTAATGTAGTCAGACAATTAACATTTTCATTTACCCTAAATTGGGCTAAATATTTTTTTACTATTATTGTTATGTTTTCGTTTTGATTTTCTTGTTTAATTTTTGTTCTTATATCTTGTGTATGGTAGTGTTAGTCTCACAAATAAAGCTATTTTTATTTATTTTATTTTTTAATTTTATATATTATCTCGACCAAGCGATAAAAAACTACTTTGTTTGAATTTCGCGCTACGGTAGTATTAAACCATTAAACCACGTTAAATACCTGTCTATAACCGTTCTGGATGGTAAATAACAGCAAATAAAAAAATGTAAGTCAATAGAACTTCAAAAATATTTATTCAAATTATTTAAAAAAATGGGTAATTTTTCTTATGTCTAGTAACCCTTTAAACGCGCAGACATAAATACATTGTCACAATTTTAGTGCTTCAATATTTTCTAGGCAACATTCCGTCCGCCTTTTTTTAACGTCCTTGTATATAATTATATTATATACGTTTTAAAATAAGAGATTGAGGAATTTAAAAAATATATATGTTGTTGAGCTTTAAAAATATATATAATACACACAGTATTAAATATACTTTACACACCACGTCGCGTCGGTCTGGCTGGCTAAGTACCGTAAGGACTTGTATTACGGGCAGTACTCGTAAAACAAGTCAAACAAAGGATATACTTATATTTAAGGATTTATATATTTTTAAAAAATATAATCAATTTTACATATTCAATGCCCTGTTTTGCATTGTCTTCTCCCACCATGGCCAGGTGGCAGCATCTTGGAGGGAATTCTGATGAGTGCCACAAAAACCTATTTTACATTGCACAAGAGGCTTTTGAATATACATATTAACAGGGCCTAAAGAACAGTCTCCTCTACAAAACTAGAAATTATGCGTACGGGGCAGCCCTTAAAACAGTGGACCAGCGTATAACAAAACAAATGAAAGCTCATTCTAAACATTGCGAATCAAGGCGAGTGAGTGTAGTGCTAAGTGCTTTATCTCAAGTACCGGTGCGTGACCAATTAGTGTGACTGGGTACGCGAGGGTACTTTAAGTGTATTTCATATACGTGATTCCGACTTAAAGTGGGGGGAGACAAAGGAAATTATTTCACAATCATTAATATTACTGCTGCTTAAAATGATAATAATAAAGAGTTAATCAAAATGATTAGAGACTTACAAAAACAAAATAAATCTTCCTTTAATTTTTTTTATAATATAGGGGTGTAAAAATCTATTACGGTCTTATAATGATTACAGACTCCCATAGATGTCCGCGTAGTTCTTATGCAGTCATCTCCCTCTCATTTGTTCTACTTCTCTAAGTGTAACCGAAAACTCACATTCCGTACGAAACTCGAAGGAGCGACAGCTATTTCAGTCGTGCCTTGCTTTAAAAGTACTTCAATTCTTTTTTGAATCTTCACAGCTCTTAAAATCTGGGCGTTGGTGTTCACTTTACATCAGGTGACCTAACTGCTCGTTTGCCTCCTATGCTATAAAAAAAAATCTTTGCATTTTAATATAATAATACAATCTTTATTCATTTATTATTATATCAATTAATGTCCCTAATATGTTTCAGCTAAATTCACATTGAATCAAGTCTCTTAAAAATCCTAACAGAATATTATCTGGTTAAAATTGTACAGTAAATTGAATCAAAGCATTGTCTGCTACTTGGGAGGACGTGACAAAGTTGGGAACAGACGTCGCCGGTCACCTCGACACGTGCTGAGAACATAACGGTCGTAGACCGACCGAGGTGTTATAAACTTGCGATGTAGAATCTAAAGTTTGAGATTATATTGTTTTTTTAGCACTGAAAAAAGAAAATATTATACTTTATTGCGTGTTAAAACATGTTGTTTTCTTTAAAATTTTCTACTGACGCCTACTAACATCTACATAACGGTTTTAAGCGTAAAGTCCTTACCTCATAATCGCTTTTAAAATAATAATATTTAAGGTGGTTTGATACACTAAAAGCACATTAAAATTTCTTTAAGGAATCCTAACTTGTAACAAATTATTCACAGTCTTTTAGGAATCCCGACAGAATATTATTTAGGTAAAATTGTACAGTAAATTGAAAGAGGATTGTCTGCTACTTGGGAGGACGTGACAAAGTTGGGAACAGACGTCGCCGGCTACCTCGACACGTGCTGAGAACATAACGGTCGTAGACCGACCGAGGTGTTATAAACTTGCGATGCTGCATTTTTAGCAAACATTGTTCTTTTATTGCGTGGTTGTTTAGGCATGTAGTAGGGTTTTCTTTTAAATTTAATACCGACACCCACAAATGTCTAAACTAGGATATTAATTGTAAAGTCCTTACTTCACATTCGCTTTTAAATTTACTAATAATTAATTAATGTGATTTGATTCACTAAAAGGTGTTTTAAAAATCCTAACTTCAAACAGAATATTCACTTTACAAATAGTAACAAAATATTATTTAGATAAAATTGTACAGTAAATTCAAAGAGGATTGTCTGCTACTTGGGAGGACGTGACAAAGTTGGGAACAGACGTCGCCGGTCACCTCGACACGTGCTGAGAACATAATGGTCGTAGACCGACCGATGTGTTATAAACTTGCGAGTTCAATTTAGAGTTTGGATGTAATATTGTTTTTTTTTTAGTACTGAAAAAGGTAAATATTGTTATTTTATGAAATGGTAAGAAGTAGTAGGATTTTCTTTTAAAAATCCTATCAGAATTTGGTTAAAATTGTACAGTAAATTGAGTCAGAGGATTGAGTAAAGATATAGGATATCGTCTACACTTAGGCGATTAACACACGACACCGCTCACCGCCGCGTCGGGCGGAGGCGGTAAAGCGGATTTCGCAGCGGTGCTCCGCGCGGTAAGGCGGTTTACGCGCCAGTCGAAATTTTACGCGGTTTTGACCAGTTTGATCCCAGACGCTGACAAGAATGGACGCTGAAGTGGTGGCACACATGATGATCCGCGCGGCTATGCGGCTGCCCGTGTATCAGGCACCGCCCTTCAGCGTGGATGGCAGCGCAGAGGTGCGGTGGCGGCGAGACCACCGCTCCACCGCGCGGTCTGGCGGTGTACGTGTGTTTGGTATCAACGGATTTAAAAGAGCCCAATACAACTTAGATCCGCTTCACCGCTCGACGCGGCGGTAAGCGGTGCAGTCTGTTAATCGCCTTAATGACTGTAAGCTAATCTAGTGTATAACAGGTCATAAAGATGTATGCAACCTCTTACAGTAAAAAAATTGAGTTAAAATTGTAAAGTAAATTGAATCAGTGGATTGTGTCCTACTTGCGAGGACGTGACAAAGTTGGGAACAGGCCACAGCTTGCGATGCTAAAAATCTGGATCTTGGTTTTGAGACAAAATATTAAAATATATTTATGTATTTAAGCTAGATATTAATTCGTTTATTTTATGTATCACATTAATAAAAAATAATAATTGAACATAAACATCATCACAGTTATTATATATTAATTTAAAGTAAACAAGTAAATAAAATAAAATACTATAAACAATTTTGAACAATAAAATTTTAATATAAAATGTAAATATGAACTACATAATATACAATGTGTGAAATAATTTGGGAGCAATCTACGCTCAATTTATTATAAAAATAATAAATAAATCTGGCAACTACAAGTAATTTTGAACCAAATAAAAACAAAGTGTAAATTTACCTTTGGAAAATAACGTACCTATCTATGTGGTTTATAATATTTATAATTCACCAAAAAAGGGATTGAAAGAGAAACCACACACATAATATTATGTTCTAGGTCATTTTTTTTGTAATATAATGGGGTAAAACTACTGCCCATGGTCATCCAAGTTATGCAGGTGCGTTGCCCTCATTCCTCCTACCCCCCAATGGGCCACCGGCTACTCATAACTGGACGAACACGACAGTACATCTGTGACTAGTATCGTACAAGCGAGAGGCACTTCGCCGATCCTACTCCGCTGCAATTTAACATGGCAGTACCTGTTACTATTTTTGAATTATAAATCACTAGCTGCGCCCCGCGGTTTCACCCGCGTAATGTTCGATTCCGTGGAAAATAGAAAATCACTCCATGGCATCCCATAGGAACATTATTTTCGGAATAAAAACTATCCTATCGGTTAATCCAAGTTACCCTTTATGTGTGTGCCAAATTTCATGAAAATCGGCTCAGCAGTTTTTGCGTGAAGGAGTAAGAAACAAACAAACATACAAACTTTCGCATTTGTAATATTAGAAGGATATATCACACGTCATCAATTTTCACTTACCAGATGCACTATTTTTTTAGACAAATAAAATAAGGAGGCAAACGAGATAACGTCATTTCCATGACTACCGACGTTCATAGACATCCGCATTGAGGCTATACAAATTTGCAGCCCCCCTTTCTCCTCTTACCGGCTACTTACACATCACACAAAACACCACAGCAGTCACTTTACGCCGGCTTCGTGTAAGCGAGACGTGCCTCCCCGGTCGTGGCGGCGTCGGCTGCATGCAGTGTGGCACTACCTCTTACTAAAGCTGTAGACCTCTTACAAAAAAAAAAAGAAATATCCGTAAACAATAGCGAGACCCTAATTGCTCACGTGCTCGTATCAAAGGTTTCGGACGGTCCTTCGAGCGGGACTCGGCTTTTGTGAATTCAATTATTATGATTAATTTTGTAGGGAGAAAGAATTTTAAGGGAGATAAAAGCTTGTGGTTTCAACATTAATTTGACTACAGGCCTTTTGATATTTACGGAGGTTGGAGCGGCTATTTTTGGGCAATCGGTGTCTAAACGCATTTGAGGAAAGAACTAAGATAATATATTTTTATCTCTATAGAGAAGTTAACTGAAATTATATATTATAGTGTGCAAGTGTGAGCAGCACAAGTGTAGTCTTTGTTACTTTATTATTTATAGTATTCGAGGGCAAACGAGCAGTCAGAGAATTTTTCATGACTACAAACCGACGCCCATAGACATTCGTACAAAGGTTACTTCTGTTGCCCTTTTCCTTCCTGCCCCTCCATGGAACGGCGGATACTTGCATGCCGCACGAAACGCGAAAGCACAGCTATTACTTTACGCCGGTATCTTGCAAGCGAGAGGTACCTCCCCGTCCTAATTAGGCTGCAGTGCAGCGTAACACGACCCTTTTACTAAACTGTCTCTCTTTTCCACCATTCTCCTATTCCAATTAGAAGGTATTCTAATTCATCCAAAGGGAAACCAGGCACAGAATCCAACGAGAGCACTTTGCTATCCGAGTGGGTGTTATAATGTAATAATAATAATAATATTTGTGGACTTCATACACCACGTAAGCCTAGCCCCGAGCTAAGTACCGTAAGAACTTGTGTTACTAGACAACGGAATATATTTAATATGTTTTATAAAAATAAGAAATTTTATATACTTATTTAAGATTTTATTATAGAAATACATATAATACATAGATAAACATCCATGTCCTAGACGGGATTCGAACTCGCGACCCCTGACGCAACACGCTCCGCTTATCCGAGCCCTGTACCACTGCGCCAGCCTGGTCGTCCATACCGTTATACCGCCTACTTCCTGATTCCAGACTTCTATCATAGAAAAAACAAATTACCTACTAACATATAAATAAATTATAACAACAAAATATGGATGTGAATCTGAAATAAATGAATATTATTATTATTTGGTACGCTACTCCCCTCTCTTCCCTCACCTCTATGAGTCACCGATTACTTACATTCCGCACGAAACGCGACTGCACAACTGTCTCTTTACGCCGGTTCCGTGTAATCGAGAGGTACCTCCCCGAAAATCCTCCCTTCGTACTGGCACCCTCCGTTGCACAAAATTGTTGAAAAAACAATTGAATCTATTTATTCAAATTTAACATTCGAATCTATTTTCCATCACAAAGGAATATCTACTACACAATAACAACATGGTCGCCTTCTGTACGATGTTTTGTAAATGGTGATGAGATGATTTTTTGGTGGTATTTGTGAGTGGTGATGATAGGTGAAAGACGACAAAATTATCCTTTTCACATAATGCCGTCTTTGGACTCTATGTACTACAAAACGGATATTATATTATTGAACGCCAAAAAGGTGTATCTACTACTTACCGTTACCAACTTAGACCCGCAAACCACAACCAATCACTTAGGCTAAAATTTACAAAAAATATTAAATAACGAAACGTCTATGTAGGGTTTAAACCAGTATTTTCAGGCGTAACTTGCACGTTAAACGCTACATTTAGTCACTGCGGTAATTGTAGTTGTAAAGCTCACTATACCTCGATAAAGATTTAAAACCCGACGTGAAATATGCGTAGCCGATGCCAAGTGTAAATTACACACACAATCAGGGCACGTCGAGGCACATAGGGAGGTGAGAGTCCTCCAATTCACGCTACTTATAGCCCCTGTAATTTAAAGGATTTCAGCGTGTGGTGCAAGGCACAAGAGGTTGTAAAAGGGCGTAAGTTGTATGCTTTTTAAAAGTTCTCGTAATTGTGATTTTTGGAACTTATTCTTACTATTTTCCATGTGACGTGCGTATGTCTGTATTTATGCGTGTTCGTGCACGAACATAAATAACTTGTGAATGGCTGGAACAATCGTTACATTTTGAATGGTTAACAACTAAATATTATACTACACGTGCTACTGCAAATTCAATTAAAATGTTACTTCAAAAGCAGTGTTCACTACACTGAGCTGAGCACACATCGTACATTTCGATCGTCGAAAGCTAATATTTAGAAAATAATAGAGAAAGTTATAATCAATAGATATTTTTTGTATTGTAATAAATTGGTCCTGTGTTTGTTTGCAAAATGTAGATATGTTAACTACTTACTTCCTTTGTGAGTTCCTAGAGCCACATATCATATTCCTTATAGATTTACCTTTCTTTCTCTACACTCTATGTTTTCTTTATACCATCGCCACTTGTAAAGATTCAGCATCACTTTCGTAGTGTCCAAGTGTCAATAATTTCCACAGCCCTGTCAATCTGATCACAGAGTGTCAGTATCATTATAATTTTCAGTTTTTTTTCATCATTTCATTACCTGCTGGTCACAGGCGTCCCCAATCACAATGTACTGAGCTTGGTTTTCAGCTCTACGTCTCCAGACAATGCCTTCACATAGCCGCAGATACTCCTTTCCGCCCCAAACCCAGCGTCTCTTTGCTTCCGCAGCATCAGTTCAAGTTCAAAACGCTAAGTTTGTTAATATAATAATATATTACAAAATATATAACCCGTAAGCTTATCACTTGTACCACACGTTATAAATCTAAGGTTATACCTATGTTTAAAATTCATGCGCAGCTCACACGTAGCTTTGATGACTGATTAGTTTGAGGTAAAAAGAGGAGGGTGCGAGTTTTTGTATTTTTTATATTATATGGGGCCGAACGAACAGTTGGAGCCATTTTCATGACTAGCAACGCCTATAGAGGTTATACAGATGCATTGCCCTCTTTCCTTCTCCCTCCTTCTAACTAGTTTCAATCGCGTGACGCTCTCGCTTACACGAGACCGAGACCGACGTAAGGTGACAGCGCATCTATATAGCCTCTATATGGATGTCTATGGGCGTCAGTTATCATGAAAATGGTACCGACTCCTCGTTTGCCGCCGTACCGTAAGAAATATCTCATTTCGATTTTGATTGATATTTTAAACATTTCGTTCGATTCCTGTCCATGGTGATGATGGCGAGCTCAAAGCAAAATCAGTATCAAAGCACAAAGCATCTGGCGGAACAATAATTAATTAAACCCTATAGGTCTAGATCACATTACATATAAACTGAAACATTTGAAAACGCGAACCAAATGTTTCGGACTATTGTTCAATTTACAAAATGTAGAATTGGGCATTTGCTTGCTTAAATTAGAGTTGCACAAACAATATAATTATTGGACGGGAGGTAATTCGGATGCCAACACAAAACGCTCGCTTTATACTACAATTCAATGGTGTGATTTAGTGAATAAAGTGGCTTTATATAGTAATTACGTATATTGCTTTGAGGCTTTGGACACCTCACAAAGTACTATATTTTTGTTGTATTGACTAGTATGATGTTGATGCGAAGATAAGCCCAATACGATCATCGGATAAAATATGTAGGTAATGCTCTTTTTTTATGATATAGGAGGGCAAACGAGCAGCCGGAGCCATTTACATGACTACCGACGCCCACAAACATCCGCATAGAGGCTATGCAGATGCGCTGCCCTCCTTTCTCCTCCCACCTCCATGGGCCATGCTCGTAGGTTTACTAGGGTAGGTTTAAGATTGAGTCCTCCCCGAAGATGCTGCCAAATTGCCGTGGTGGGGAGCCTGCTTGCCTATTTGATTCCCAAGGCTTTGCCGGACAGGGCTAACCATTACGGACAGACTTGAGGAGAGAGGCCAGACTAAGATCAGCTGAACTGACGGGTGTTCCACCCGACCCTCCAATCAGACGACGGCTTAGATTGGGACGAATGTCGGATCCGATTTTGGATATATATTGGCGTGACTTTTTGGAGCACAGGGTTCAGTTGTCAGGATGGAAAACTGAACCAATTGCACGGTTCCGACGTCGTAGTAGGGATTGTTCAGAGGTCGGACAGTTCCCAGGGAGGAGAAGTCTAGCCTTTTCACCGCGGCCAGCCTGTCGCTGGAGGGATCCTGTTGCCTGCAGATCCGGGTCCCTCCAATTGTAGCAGCTGAAGGTACCAGCAGGGATTTAGTCGGTATGGCACCCCCATCCCCCGAGTCCGACATAGGTCTAGGGGTCACCCGGGCTCCCAGATATCATACGTAAATGTATTGCGTTGCGCCCTGCGTTATAAAAAGGTTTATGATTGTGTCGACCTACCGACACTCATAGACAACAGTTGTTATACAGATGTTAATCTACTTATCTTCTTTCTAGAAGGGCCAGCAGAAACTCATATAGTCATATCTAACACGTGATGGCGATAGCTGACGATGCAAATACTAGAAAGTTCTAAACTAGCATGACCTAACATTTTAATACCCTAATATTCGTCTATTAATAATTAGCATAGGCATTGTTCTCTGTGAAACACGTCGGCCAATTGTAAGCGTAATTAGAGAATGAATTTTGGTCAGCATATTAAATCACAGATTATTGTGTAGGCAGTACCCTTGTACCGACAGTTCCACGTCCCTTTCGGTTATTATTATAATAACAATATACGTAAATTAGTTTTATCATAAACTACGTTTTAGTTAGGCCTTTGGTAATATAATGTTCGGTATTGTTGAGCTGTTTTAGTCTAACTGTTTAGTCTAATGTAATTCGTGTAGGTACAAAATGTTGCTTTGTTTAAAATATCAAATTAAATAACATTATATAGACACAGCTTACTATATATATATAGGTTGTTAAAATATATATTTATTTAATATTTTGATGTTGAACCCAACGCCAATCAAACAAAGAATATTAATTAAGCAAATGGAAGCGAATTCATTGTGGCACTACCTCTTCATCTCTTTACTTCCATATGCTATACTTTACATAATGGTAAGGTCATACAAACAGAATATGACAATAAACCGCATATCTGTTGGCGGTAGTATGGTATAGCTATAAAAAGCCGGCCGGCCGAGTCAGATTCGCGCACGCAGGGTTCCGTACCATCATTACCATCATAAAGTATTTTATTTTTAGTATATGATGTTGTTATAGCGGCAACGGAAATACATAATTTGTGAAAATTTCATCTTTCTACTTACCACGGTTTATGAGATACAGCCTGGTGACAGACAGACAGACAGACGGACAGCGAAGTCATAGTAATATGGTTCAGTTTTTACCTTTTCTCTACAGAACCCTGAAGAGAAAGAAAATATACGATCTTATTGTAGGAAACACGAAGCAAGTATGAAATGTCAATAACTACAAACGACGGGAAGAAATGGGAGCTGCGCGCTATTTCCGAGACACGGAAGCTTCTAGACTCCTTCCTTCCGAACTTCAAAGGAAGGTCTTTCTAAAGATTAAAATATTTGGAGCATCCAAGTATTTGTACGTAAGTATTAGTATTATGAAATACCAGACTTGTTCTCAATTTCTTGAGCGTTTAGTAATTTATTAAATTATTTTTAGGGCAAATTAATAGTGTAGTATTGACTTCTGTCATATTTAAGGTGTTCGCACATTTATCGACTCGACGCCTACTTCACTCCAATGCAACTCGATGTATTGGTATTCAAATGTAAGCTTAATTTTACATAAATAAATAATTTGTGTAATTATTAGTTCAAAATTTATTAACATTAAGTTAATAATTAATTATTTTAAAATTAATACTTTAAAATAAATTAAATAATCAAGATTGTTTTTCTTTCTTTATTTTTTTCTTAATATTACCTATGTTTCTTAAGAGTAAATTAGTTCTTGTCGTATTAGCTCCATTCTAAACTACATATCTTCTACTCTCTCTTTATTTTAGAAAACTAAACTAACACTATTCTAAGTCAATAAAATGCCACAACTAACTCGATTTTATCCATCTTTGATGCGCTACGCGGCTAAAGCGTCCGACCAGTTTGTGCTACACTCGGAAACAGCAGTCGGTCTCTATTTGCTTTGAATGTAATAATTGATTTGTGATCAGGTTCCGGCTCGAGCGCACGTATTCCAGTACTGTAGAGATCTGCGTTGTGTCGGAGTAGAACTATGTATCGGAGTAAAGAGGTAAGACATGAATGTTGTTAGAATTCAAGGTGTAAATTGTAGCGATTTCCTTCTATAGTAATCGAGTAAGTGGTAACCGCGCTGCATGGTAGAAGAAATGGGCTGACACCATTGGGTGGTACATCTAGCTTACACGACACCAGCTTAATTGACTGTATGTCTTGTTTCGTGTACTATGTGGTGAAAATGGCTCCGACTGTGCAGCTGCGGGTCGGAGGCATTTTCATCGGAGCCCTATACTATTATAATTCAATAAGTTTAATAAGCGGTTTCGTTTACTTGTGCAGATGTATATGGACATCAGTATTCTGCATCCGGATATAAATGATATATCTAATTTACTGCTATTCAATTGGGCGGATGGATTAAGGAGTCCCGTTCCTTTTCTTTCATAAGGGGAACAGCTAACGCACACCGCCTAAAGTGGCTTAGTTGTTACCATGGCTGGTTCAGTATGAGGATCACAATTATAGTACTACATAAGCTTGAGGTTGGGCACATCTCAGTATTGTCCTAATTCTCTTCTCTTTAGAATGGCCAGTAAAATATAAACATTGGCATAGCATTTTTTGACGTAATCTTTTTTTATGGTATAGGGGAGCAAACGAGCAGTCGGAGCCGTTTCCATGACTACCGATGCCCATTCATCCGCATAGAGGCTATACAGATACGCTGCGCTCCTTCCTCTTCCTACCTTCATGGGTCATATATTTTTTTTCTTTTTTATTCAGCTTACGTTGTCCCACTCCTGGGAAAAGGCCTTCCCCAAACTTCGCCAACCATCCCCGTGTTTTACCTTCTCCCATCATCTTTTCTCGAAGGCATCAAGATCGTCCCACCAACGTTTCCTCGGCCGTCCTCTGCGTCTCGCTCCGTCCGGGGCCCACTGGGATGTTATGTGGGCCCACTTCTCGGCGTTCATCCTCGACACATGAGCCCACTCCCACTTCAGCCGGGCGGTCTTGTTGCCGACGTCAGGTCATCAGGTCTTTGAGCGTAGCGTCATATTCCGCCCTCGGTCGACGCGCTTGATATAAATGTATATATATTATAAAAAAAATATTTACTAGCAGTCATTAGAAGCAGCAGCATTTAGACTTTGTTTAAAAATGCCTATAACGTTACCGAACTTTAAACAAAGCAACATTATGTATACGAATTACACAGAATTAGACTAAAACAGCTCAACCATATACATTATATTACCGAAGGCCTAACTAAAACGTAGTTTATGATAAAACTAATTTACGTATATTGTTATTATAATAATAACCGAAAGGGACGTGGAACTGTCGGTACAAGGGTACTGCCTACACAATAATCTGTGATTTAATATGCTGACCAAAATTCATTCTCTAATTACGCTTACAATTGGCCAACGTGTTTCACAGAGAACAATGCCTATGCTAATAATTAATAGACGAGTATTAGGATATTAAAATGTTAGGTAATGCTAGTTTAGAACTTTCTAGTATTTGCATCATCAGCTGTCGCCGTTAAGTGTTAGAAATGACTATATGAGTCTCTGCTGGCCCTTCTGGAAAGAAGATAAGTAGAGTAACATCTGTTTAACTACTGTGCGGATGTCTATGAGTGTCGGTAGGTCTAAGTCTAGGACTAAATAATAAATCTTTTTTTTAACGCAGGGGAATACATTTACTTCATCTAGTAGCCCGGGTGACCCCTAGGCATATGTCGGACTCGACACTTGGGGTGCCATACCGACTAAATCCCTGCTGGTATCTTCAGCCGCTATACAGGATCCCTCCAGCGACAGGCTGGCCGCGGTGAAAAGGCTAGACTTCTCCTGGGGACTGTCCGGCTGCCTCTGAACAACGACGGCTACTCCTAGTAACACCATCAGCTCTTATCTAACGGTAGGCCGTTGTTATCTGTTCATCTAAACCTGTTTTTGTAGTGCCATGTTCCATTAAGTAGTGCATTATTTCTAACTCGATATGTAGGTAAGAGGCAGTGCCACAGAGCATGCGCATGCAGCCGATTCAGGCCGGCACGACCGGGGAGGTACCTCTCGCTTACACGAGCCCGACGTAAACTGAGCAGTCGGAGCTATATCCATGACTACCGATGCCCATAGATCCGCATAGAGGCTATACAGATGCGCTGCCCTCCTTTCTCCTCTCACCTCCATGGGCCACTAGTTACTTACACACCACACGAAACGCGACAGCACAGTTGTCACTTTACGCCGGTCTCTTGTAAGCGAGAGGTACCTCCCCGGCCTTACCGGCTCTATTCGGCTGCATGCATACAGTGTGGCACTACCTCTTACTTTCTTTCTTTCTATATCCGATAAAGCTAAACAGTTGTATAGTCTAATATTCTCATCAATATCATACCACCACCTCATTTTTTAGGACAGTCAGTCCTAAAAAATGGTCCTTTGTGAGGTGTCCAAAGCCTCAAAGCAATATACGTAATTACTATATAAAGCCACTTTATTCTTTAAATCATTAAACACCATTGAATTGTAGTATAAAGCGAGCGTTTTGTGTTGGCATCCGAATTACCTCCCGTCCAATAATTATATTGTTTGTGCAACTCTAATTTAAGCAAGCAAATGCCCAATTGTACATTTTGTAAATTGAACAACAGTCCGAAACATTTGGTTCGAGTTTTCAAATGTTTTAGCTGTAATGTGATCTAGGATACCTATAGGGTTTGATTCTATGTTCCGCCAGATGCTTTGTGCTTTGATACTGATTTCACTTTGAGTCCAGCGCCATCATCACAATGGACAGGAACTGAACAGTGGTTCCTTGATAGATCATTTGTATTGTTACTGTTCTGTTGTTACAAAACCTACATCATCAATCATCAACCGACTTTGCGACTGCATTAATGTATTCTCACGATTCAGCGACTGTCTGCGAGCAGTCGCAGAGTCGTGCGACAGTCGTGCTAAAGTCGAGTGATAGTCGTGCGACAGTATCGCGATCTCGCGACTGCATTTAGACGTTAATTGAAATTAGCTGACATACATTAGCGACTAAGTCGCCGCGTCCCGCGTCTTGAAGTGTGCGCTCCCCGCGTCTAGTCGCTGCATTCAGCTTCTGAAAAGCGACTAAGTCGCCAGTCGCCGAGTCTAGTCTCGTGAGCGCTGTCGCCAAAATAAATAGGCGTGAAATGAATGCTAAGACGACCGTTCTCTTGATACCCGGACCGGCCGCTGCACGAGATCACTTCCCCACCTGGTGTAAGATCGATCAATATTCCGTCTTTCTATAAAGTCTCCACACTGTTTAGTGTATTGGTTGGTCTATGTATGTTTAGTCCTAGACCGTACACTGAATACTCAGACCATAGATGATGTCTATGGTTAGGTACAGATGATATGAGAGAGAGGGATGTCTGACATTACGACCATGACTTAGTGACAGCTACAAGCATATCACCGTAGGTAGAGAGCTGCGGATTACCAGCAACTACTAACTACTACTAACTTAAGCCTCAACTCAAGTCAACTCTGATCTGTCAGACTTGTTCTACTATCAATTGGCATGTGTATTTAACACTAGAAACTTATCTGTCATCTGTTTTTCTGAGAGCGTGAACAATCCCTTTCAGAACTTAGTAAGAGGTAGTGCCGTCCATTTCTGCCAAATTAGGCCAGCAAGGCCGGGGAGATAATAAATATTAAATAAGTAATATCTGTGAACGTATTAGACTGGGTTAGCCTTTTTAGCTAGCCCCGTGGTAAGTACCTGTGTTACGGGTACTAGGCAATGGAAATTTATATATAACTAGCTTCCACTAGCAGCTTCGCCCGCGTGGATTTCGGACTTCAAAAATGATGTTGTTATTATTATACATAATCTAATATTATACTGAAATATATATTATATGAAATATATACGTATTGTAGGAAACAATAAATCTCTTTGAGAATCGAATTTGTCGCCGCGCATTTTAGGTCGATAAGTCAATCTTATCGTGATAATAACTTTTAATCTATTAGATCAAATTACTTTGTGTAAAAGACAAAATTTATCTACATTTAATACGTAAAGTGACAGATGTATCAATTTTCATAAGAGTTCGATAAATATTCTAAAATGTGCATCGTTAAAAATTATCCAATTTAATTGAATGTTTGGTTCACTGTTTTGGTCATAGTGACTTACACATAAAATATAGATATATGCTGTCGCGGACTTTTATTTCGAACTATTTAAGATAAATAATACTCTGTAATTGTCGTTGTGTAACTCCAACGATTAGGGCAGCGCACGCCGATATTGCTCTCAGGGGGCTGATTTTTTTCCGACTTACTTGACAGTTATCGTTATATTATAACTAAATTATAAAAAATCCCTATTCATTATAATTTATTATTTTATTGTTATTCTGTGAAGGCTATACTACTGTAAAGGTTCATGAAAATCCGTTTAGTAGTTTTTGTGTAAAAGAGTAACAAATATACTCACAAACTTTCGCATTTATAATATTAGTAGGATTTATCACGTAAACATGAAATATAAATACATACATATAATTATAAAAAGATGATTGTAGTTTTAAAGTTGATCCTTATTTTCAGGAGGTAATTAAAATCGAAGGAATTCGTAATAATTTACTCCCATCGAATTTAAATAATATTAATATCTCACCTCTTTACGGCAACACATAGTTCCCAATCTCTCGACACAACGCTGATCTCTACAGTAATGGAATACGTGCGCTCGAGCCGGAACAAATCACAAATCAATTATTACATTCAAAGCAAATAGAGACCGACTGCTGTTTCCGAGTGTAGCACAAACTGGTCGGACGCTTTAGCGGCGTAGCGCATGGAAAATGGATAAAATCGATTTAGTTGTGGCATTTTATTGACTTAGAATAGTGATAGTTTAGTTTGTAAGATAAAGAGTTAGAGAAAGAGAGAGATGGAGAGAGGGAGGGAGAGAGCTTAGGAGGAACAGTATTTAATTTTTATTAAGAATGAGGCCGCTAAGGGAAATTGCCTTTCATCAGTACATCACAGTACAAATAGAGCTATTATTAATTGTAGCCGAACTATACCTGTAGTACCGACGACATACATCACATGTGATATCGGCGTGAATCTATGGCTATGTACATATAAAGTTATTATAATTCATTGGTGACTTTGTAACTAACAGACGTTCGCGTTTGTTACACGTGTTGTGGTTACTTTACTGGTCTTAATACGATAAGATATTATGGTACTAGACAAAACATGTATCTTTGTTCGACGTTTCGACTGGGTCACACCAGCCGTTTTTTTTTATGATATAGGAGGGCAAACGAGCAGCCGGAGCCATTTTCATAACTACCGACGCCCACAAACATCCGCGTAGAGGCTATGCAGATGCGCTGCCCTCCTTTCTCCTCCCACCTCCATGGGCCACTGGCTACTTACACACTACACGAAACGCGACAGCACAGCTGCCACTTTAAGCCAGTCTCGTGTAAGCGAGAGGTACCTCCCCGGTCGTGCCGGCCCAATTCGACTGCATGCAAGCATGCGGTGTGGCACTACCTCTTAAAAGCCGTGATGAGAACTTCAATAATTAATTGGTAACTCTTGACTACATAATTCACCCATCAATCAATTATTGTATTCAAACAGTATAATATTAATTCAATCGGAAAGGTAATATGGAAAATAGTCAAAGTCAGCAGTAAGAAATTACATAACAAAATTTCAATAAAAGTAATTAAATAACAAACGCCCAAGAATTTGTGAACGGTTCTAGTATTTCATAATAACGTACAAATACTTGGATCCTCCAAATATTTTCATCTTTAGAAAGACCTTTGAAGTTCGGAAGGAAGGCGTCTAGAAGCTTCCGTGTCTCGGAAATAGCGCGCAGCTCCCATTTCTTCCCGTCGTTTGTAGTTATTGACATTTCATACTTGTTTCGTGTTTCCTACAATAAGATCGTATATTTTCTTAGTTTTTATAATTGCGGACATTTTTCTAAGAGGTACGACAAGTTGCATGCATGTATGTAGCCAAATTGAGCCGGCACGACCTAGGAGGTACCTCTCGATTACACTACACCGGCGCGCCTAACGTGACACACCTGCTGTCGTATTTCGCTCAATGTAAGTAGCCGGTGGCCCATGGAGGTGGGAGGACGAAGAAGGTCAAAGCATCTGTATGCGCAAGTCTATAGGTGTCTTGAAAATGGCTCCGATTTCTCGTTTGCTCCCTTTATATATTACGACTATTCTGACGCAGTGGTACAGGGCTCGAGTACGCGGAGCATGTTGCGTCAGGGGTCGCGAGTTCGAATCCTGCCTTGGTCATGACTTATATGTTTTTTTTTTAAAAAATATATTGTCCGTTGTCTAGTACCCGTAACACAAGTCCTTACTGTACTTAGCACGGTGCTAGATTAACGTTGTGTGATATATCCACATATAATATTATTATATAAAATAAAAAAAAACATTTACATGATGACTAGAGACCACAGATATCCGCACAATTGTTATCCCCATTTGTAACCTTAACACTACACTACCTAGAGGAAAATAGCATGAAAGTGAGGACATTAAGGTAGTATCATAATGCATTGCAGTCGTACTTATCTGGAACGACCGAGGAGGTACCGCTCGCTTACATGATACCGCAGCAATGTGATATCTAAACTGTCGGATTAATGACATATAATAAAACTGTAGAAGACGTCATTCAGTCTTTTTCTTGTGCGGCTTTCACGCAAAATCTACTAGACGGATTTCGATGAATCTCTTTTGTTATGTGGGTATTAGCCCTCGGTAACATTTAGGCTATAATTTATCAATTAATATAATACTGCAGACGGTATCTCGACTTGAAATACAAAATTGTAGGGCAAAATAACGGATTGATAATTCGGCCACATAACATTACACGTTGCCATGACAACGTATTTTACAATAAAGACAAGACAACGGCTGTCGGTTCAACTAGTAGTAAATACATATCTTTGTTTCAGTTCGTGACAGACTGTTGTTGACAGTTGCCTATTCCGTGCACCTCTACCAGGTGACAGAAGCCTGCAATACGCAGATGACACGTGTCACAAGCATGGACTCGAGCGGGGATGACATATTATCCCCGCTCGAGACTTTACGTTAAGCGCATATCCGTAGTTCTACTACCAAACGAAACATAATCTTTATATATATCCTATTAATATTATAAATACGAAAGTTTGTATGTTTGTTTGTTTGTTACTCCTTCACGCAAAAATTGCTGGACCGATTTTTATGAAATTTGGCACACACATAAAGAGTAACTTGGATTAACACACAGGATAGTTTTCATCCCAAAAAAATGTTCCTATGGGATGCCATGGGATGATTTTCCACGAGAAATATCGTTATATAGTTACCCGCGGCTTCGCTCGCGTGGTATTTCGCGATAAAAAGGAGCCGATGGCACTCTTCAGTCCTACAAATATCTTTATACTAAATATCACATCGATCCGTCGATCCGATTTGATGTGAAAGATGGACGAAGAAATAAAACAAATAAAGTACACTTTTGCATTTATAATTTAAGTATTGATTCTCGTGTCACAATATTAATTACCATACTCCTCCAGAACAGCTAGACCGATTCTCGTGAAATGTGTGCATATCGAGTAGGTCTGAGAATCGACTAACATCTATTTTTCATCTCGATATTTCCACGGGATCGAAACTTACGCAGCTGATAGCGCGGGGCGCAGCTAGTATTTTGTATAATTTAGGAAATTGTGACCGCGTTTAGAAAATCCTTATTAAGAAGCAAGTTTTTTGTAAAAGCTAGTGCAACACTGCATGCTTCCATGCAGTCGAATTGGACCGGCACGACCGGGGAGGTACTGTAGTACCGCTAGCCGCTATTCTGTAGATTATTCACGGGGCGTAGTCACTACTGCTAGCAGTATTACCTAAAAATCTATAATACCCTAAAAGACCCTAGATTACTACTGCCTATTCATTCTATCCCAGCTGGGTGAAATACATTAAATATATAAATATAATAACACTTGATATAATTATTTTTAATGTATTTATTTCTGAGTCATGTCACATAAAATACATTTTTTCTTATTTATAAAACCTATCCTGGATACATATTCGATATGCTTCCATTCTGATCTATCGTCTTTCAAAGAATCTTATAGAATAATATTTTTTCTTCCTGTCAAAGAGAAAAATCCTCATTCGTTCAAAATTCAAATAATTCCATTTAAATGTTTTTATTAAAAAACACTTCAATCATAGAGTTTCCATTCTTTATTAGCATGGAGTTTCCATTCGCTATGCTACAGTACCTCTCGCTTACACGAGACCGGCGTAAAGTGACAGCTGCGCTGTCGCGTTTTGTGCGGTGTGTAAGTAGCCGGCATGTCGGAGAGAGGAGGAGCGAGAGCAACGCATTTGTATAGCCTCTATGAGTCTCATATATATGGCTCCGACAGCTTGTTTGACCCCACTATTAAACAAATAGGCGTAGCTCTCACTTCGAGACGGTATCTGTGCAAAACCTGTCCAATCGTGTCCAATTCCTGGCGCTACCTTACAAATTTAACGAAGCTATTTAACCACTTACAACCGTTTGAAGAGGTTTCGTAGGAAATTAGTTTAATAAAACCCCGGTCCGTCCACCGGGAGCGAGGCTGCGCCTTTTCTAACATTTAATAATTGAACTTACGTCCTGAAATAC
>LUGF01051143.1:34058-59044 GCA_001625245.1 Calycopis cecrops | reverse complement strand
AGACAAAAAATGGGGCCGGAAGCAATGGCATATCTCAATTATTATATTAGACTTCGGATAAGGTAAGTATTTTTAATAAGCGTTTTATTTTCAGGTAAAACGCCTTCAATAAGTGTACTTTAACAAATGTATGTACCTAGTCAATTGTGCGTTCATTATAAGTGATTTTATATCTAGGCTTCATCAGGCTTGTAACATAATTTGGAAAATCATTCTATGACGCTCAGGGTTTCTATTGACAAATATTTCGCCAAAGTTTTCTTTGTTTCCACTGTCAATTGCAATTTATTCAAATTAAACAAAAAATAACTTTTTCCTGTAAATCCTACATAAGTGCGAACAGTAAGGGTCTTAATTTAATTGTTTCTATATGACTTCTAATGTCACCGTGGATATTATGTAGTCGTGAAAATGTTTTTGGGCTACAATAGAATGTCGAATCATCAAAAATATGCCCTGAATAATTCATTAATATTCGGAAAACAAATCTCGAAAAACTGTTTTTGAAGCATGCAGATTTATTTCAAGCATCTTAAAGAAAATCTAGGATATCCTCGATGGCTAAGTTCAATCCCGAGTTTTCAAATAAAAAAAAAGAAACGCCTACAACTCTACAGATTTTTAGTTCTGTATCGCTGAGTACGCTCACTTTGTTTTTTCGCTCAATTTGCGATGTTTCCGGCGTTTCCGAAGCTCTGTATCATGTTGCTCAGGAGTTTCTGATGTTGGCATCAGTGTGTATTGCTGCCGTCGTTTTGATAACCAATAACATGAGGCCATGTTGCTGAGGTGTTTCTGCCGCAATTTTTTCTCGTCGTTTCTGTAGTCGGCTATTAGTTTGATCGCCATTTTCTTTTGCACATTTAGCTTTATACTTGTCTTTCGCTTTTTGAAGCCTCAATTTTCGTTGTGTTGCAGTTTCTGTTTTGGTACAGAATATATGGGGAACTGTTGTTCCAATGTAGAAGAGTAGGTATGAAATAACCGAACTCAACCAGTGCTGTTTGTACACTGATTTATTGCTCGACCAAATGAATTCAATATAAATGTTGCTGATGTAGACTTAACCTAATTATGAAGTAAAGAATGTTGGACTTTGTACATCTTGGGGCTCGGGGGGAAAAAGGGGACAGGCTCCTATATCTATGTGTATCACTAAAAAGTTAAGTTCTATATAAATTGTTTACAATATCTAAGCACTATATTATGATTATTCACTTGTGGGTCACTATCACTAAGTTTTGGTACTGAGAGACGGACCGAACGAAGCACTTTTCACTTTTGGGAACACTTGTAGAGCCACATGAAGTAACGTTTTCCAATGACAGCTGCTGCTGCGTTGCCCGGCCCAGGTTGGTAGTCTCCATCACCGGGGTAGTCCCAACCACATCGAATCGTCGGCGTGTCTTACGGTGATGATTGACGACATAAAAGGGTACCACGAGTAAGAGCAGCACCAGCGTGATGTAGATGACAGTATAATGATGTACACCGTGGTAGCTGACGGTGGAGTAAACCAAGTCGGATAGTTCCTTTATATTATCTAGTTTTCCTCCCATTTTATCCAGCTTTCATTGTGGTTATCTGGTATAAACTTGTCGGGTATCGATATATTCAAATTATGGTTAAGAATAGAAAACTCAGGCACTAAGGATATATTTTCTTGGGTCCGCACAGGGCCCGATCCAGCTATTTCGCCGCTCCGGCAAAATAATATTTGCCGCCTTTTCCCATGCGTGATTCCACAGATGGAGTAATTTTAACTTATAAAAAGACAAATTTTCCCTACCGATATTAATGAAACAAAAGTAAGTTTTAAAATATTAATTAAAAAAAAATTAAAAATAGATAGACTGACAGAAGTACTTAATACAATAATTTTCTTCGAACTTTCTGTTCTGCAAAATCTTTAATAATTTCCTTTAAATTGAGACTGTCACAAACTTCTTTTTCTATGGAAATCGTAGCCAATCCAGTTAATCTGTTTTGTGTCATGGTGGATCGCAGATAATTTTTAATTATTTTTAATTTGGAGAAACTTCTTTCACCACTAGAAACTGTCATTGGTAAAGTTAAAAGAATTCTAAGAGCAATACTGATATTTGGACCAAATCCTAAATCTGTTATGAATTTTAAAACTTCTTGTGGAGAGAGATGACTGTCTACAATCGTCCTAAGGACTGATAACTTCTCTGAAAGTTCTATTGCATTTATATCATATGAATTCCCATGAGTTAAAATAGTCTGGAGGTTCTTACAATTATTTAACAATTCATCTTTTGGCATTTCTCTGAGGGCATAGGTAAACGTTATATAAAAATGCAAAATATTTACTATGTTCGTTAATAAGGGAAAATCTTAACTCCAAGGAGTTTATAGCTGTGTCTATAATATGATAAAACACTTCGATTTTATATTTTTGACGCGGATCAATGATTGGTTCATCATGACCCTCATAACCAAACTGCCTCTTTTTCGAACGAATACGATGTTGATAGACATTTTCAAAATCAAGGCTTTCGCATCTTCAAGAACTTGTTTAAAGTACTCATCTGACCGTGATTTTTCGAAGAAATCTTTGGTATTTTTTATTAATTTAATTACCGAAAGCAACACAAAATCTTTACTTTGCATTAATTTACTGACAGGATTTATCCGATATAAAGTTTCTTACCAAATTATTACAGAGTATAAGAATATAAACTGTTTGATTTGATTCAACAAACCCGAAGCTTCGTCTCGTACAGAGGTATCCATGTCGGTGTTTTGGTAAACAGCAAGTAGTGCATCGTAAACTTGCCCTATTTGATGTCTCAGGAGTTTTAATGCTTTAATTCTACTTTCCCATCTTGTGTCACTAAGTGGTTTTAGTGTTAAACCTTTTACATTCATCAAAAGAATTGACCATCTCGACGTTGAAGAGGAAAAGAAAACATAATTTCTTGCGTTGTGTAAGCCATTTTTTTTACTTTTAAATTCTGGCACATCAGCCGTGAAGTGCATACCCTCATCATGAATTTCACAGACCATTTCCTCAAATTGTTTTTGTATTAGATCTAGGTTATTACTGATTTTAATTCGCAACGCGTCCATTTTCTTCATAATTATGTTTTTGGATGTGCTTGGTAAACAATCAGCATCGTGGCTATTTTCTTTTACACAAGTTTCATTATTAAGTGTGATACTACCCTTACATCCTTTTCTGCTATAACATTGCCAAAAAGTATTCCCGTTTACGTATTTTTTTCTACTATGAAATTGGCGTCCATTGTATAACAATTTCATCCCTTTGCGCTTCGTTGGTATAAACTCAAACGTTGTTGAAAGCGACATATTTACTTTTGCACAGAAATATAGTTTAACACAATACCCGACTACAACTACTTATCTGACGATAATGCATATATTATATAAAATACTAAAGTGGTTCTCTTACAAGGCACTCAAATTTTTAGCAATTCATAATATTGTGGTACTTTCAATGCAAGATGACAAAAGCGCTTTATTTTATTTTTAGTTATGTCACAGCCAGCATGAAACTAAAATTTACAAAGTAAATAGTCCTTTTTAATAACCAGTTACGAAACAGTGAAGAAAAATTTCCTTTTTCGTAGCCAGTTATGAAAACGGTTATTGAAAAGGAAGAAAAGGTTCATTTTCATAACTAGTTATGAAACAGTGAAGGAAATTTCCTTTTTCGTAACTGGTTATCAAAAACAGTTATGAAAATGAACCAAAGGCAGAATTCACCTGTACCGTTCTCTCAGTAGACCTAGATCGGTCACTGCTTGGCCTGCCTGATGCTGGCTCTTCGATGTCGCTATGTAAGGACGTACTTTGTGTTTGCTAGCCCTCTTATACTATAAAAGTAAAAAATTACAGATTAGGTACTTAAATGTTATCAGTCTATTGTCCATAAATACTTTCAGACACTTCCAGCGTGTCTGATGGATGCCATATTCTGACTAAACTAACGGTTTACCATGTTTATATCATATGACTTGTGCTTTAATGTTCACATAACGTCCCTCCCCCAATAAAGAATATTTAAAATAAAAGCACATTTAAAAACAAAAGCGAAGAAGAAGAATCCACGCATGTGGTGATCTGTGCAGTTGGGGTATACGGAAAATTTATATCAAAAATTTACGAACCGTCAGAACGCAAATGAAGACCATATTTGGTAAAAACGAAGGATGACATGATGACACGAAGGAGACCGGGGCAACGCCCAGTTTGTCGTCTTTGTCTTTTTGATATCTAATCTAATTGTGTAAGCATCGGATGAAAATGTACGCCAACAGTAATTTGGATAAATTTGAGCTGTCTACAAGCGTATTAAATAACAATGCAGAGAACTTCAAGAAATGGGCGCAGGCGTTGGACATAATATATTTCTTAGACCCTTAAACCCCCACCTAGATCTGGCGCTGGTACTATCATACTAGCTATACTTTTGTTAAAGACGCCGCTAGTCACAAAGACTATAACACTGTTATAGTTCCCCTCTTTTCGACGTTGGGGTGTCTTGTTGGAATGGCGGAGGCGCGATCTCGTTGAGAAGAAAGGGCAGAAGGCGACACTCGTTCGTTACTCACTGCACAGATTTTACACCTATATTCTACGTATATCAATTGATTATATTAATGAACTAAAATAATGAAAGGTTTTATACTTAATTACAATAAGTCACAAAGACGTATACGCAGAAGGAGCGGCAATTTGATGTATCCCACAAGTTAGCCCCTCCATCAGCAATCAACAAAACATTGTTAGAGACCATTTTTCTCTTGTTTGGAGTAACCATCACTCTATAAAGTCTCCTCACGTTGTCAATTCCAATCTGTATCTTACTGTCAGCACCAAAGTGATTTATTGACAACTGTTGAAGTCCCACTGCTGTACTTTTGGCGATTGTGTGACAATCATCGTAAGGGTTCTTCCCTGTGGTCTTATCGTGGTTTCAACCCCATACTGTGAAAGAAAGGGGCCATCACAATACCATGATGTGAACTCTCCAAAGCCTCTCTTGAAAAACCAAGTCTTCTCAGGGCTTGTGTTTATGCCTACCAGCTTCAAGGCTCTCCTATCCAATTCTATGGTACTCAACAAGTCTACTGAATTTCCTGCAACGAAGAGAGACATGCTATCGTTAGAGGAACGCAACGTGGTTACCTTAGCCTTGCCTGGGTCGATGCCGTACATCACAGGGATCAAAACTAATGTCGTGGATCCAGCATTCAGCATCTCCATCAACATTCCTCTCGAGGAAAGCACTAGTACCGTGTAAATACGGTTCAATATCACAAAACCACTCCTTGGTGGAATCACTCATGTTAGCTTTAAATTCACACCTCTACTTAATTCGAGAGTACTCTGTTTCGTTTTGCACCATGACACCGTCTCCTAGAGTTATCATCTTCATTGCCATTAGAAAATTGCCAACGCAGGAAATGAATCTAAAGAGCTCCACCTGCTCTGATGGTGGTGGGAGAGACAACCTTTCTCTTGTTTTCTTACAGAAAAAGAGGTTGCGTCTTGAGTCGCCTAAAGTAATCGCTCCTCCGGCAATCCAAGTGACCCTGAGCTCATTTCTGCAATCATCTTCTTTCTCTTTTGATCACCACCTATGGAAATGGTAGAACCTGGAATGTGTTTAGCCAGTTCTAAATGGAAACTTTCAATTATGTGCAGAAACATTCGCAAAATGGGATTGGCTGAAGCAATTGCCCTTCTGTCCTTCTTTCCCCTCTCCCCGTGCTTGACGTATGAGCAAAATGATCTGGAGAGGTCAAGCATGCGTTTAAATACTTCTTCTCTTCCCTTGATTATCTTAGTGGCTACCTTTGGGGTTTCAACGTTCACGTCAACATATTGCTTTTCTGCACTTTGGTATTTCCTCTTCCTTGATTGTTGGGCGTCCATAGACAAAGTCTTTAGTTGATCCAATCCCATGCATTTGAAGAAGCATTGTATCCATTCAATGTTGTTGGAACAAGTTACCCCTAAATTGTCCTTGAACAATTTCAGCATCCTATTGTAAGCCACAGAACTGGGAACACTCCTCCAAAATAGGGTCCCATGTTTGCCTCCCCTTTGTTAGCACATCGGAATTATGAGACATTATTTTCTCCATTATTGAGTTTACAACACTATCTATTATGCTTGGATGACAAGTAAGAAAAATCTTCGTCATCTTACTGAATTCTCCTGGGTGCCAGTTACTGGTTATCTTGTCAAAGGGGTAATCTGATTGATCTTCTCAATGGAGTTGTTCTATCTTTTTCCCAAAGATGTACAGAGGGGTCTTGTCAGGCTTTCTATTGAACTCCCTGGTTCTATTGACTGTTTCAGCAACTTTTGAGATTCGTTTTTCAGATATAGAAAGCTAACTAATCCTAGGTTTTTGCTTATCCCTCTTATGTCTGGTGTGTTGCTCATGGGGCTGTTCAATGTCTCTTTAAAAAGAAAAGTTGTTAGCAAGCTAGAAATTTTTACCCCAGATAGCTTCATTCTTCTTAGTTTCTGCTCCCTATTAACGGATTATTCAAGAGTCTGTTTATACTACTAAAATAAACAAATCTTGGATATATTTATTTAAATGTTTATTTTCTTATTTCATCTTATTGCACGAATACATTTATGATTGTATAAAATATAGCCCTAGCTAAGATAATATACTTTCAATTCACATCCATTTCATTTCGTTGCATAATCCGTTCTGACTCAGAATAAATATTTTATTCTGTCAATGAAGAAGGTTCTTATTCGTTCATAATCTCAAATTCAAATTATTTTCTTTATTAAAAACATTTCAATCCATGAAGGTTTCATTCGACCTATTACAGTACTGCCTGTCTGGCACAGTCTGACACGCAGTTTCATATTGTGGATTTTATTTGATCAGCCCAGCGCATATGTGTTCTGCCGCGTGGTCTGGTTCCTTCTACTTTCCTTTGGATGACTAGCCGTTCTAATGAGCTGGTAACCCGCCTGGAGACATGACCAAAGTAGAGGAGTGAGGGAAGGCGAGGGGTGTCTTCGCCACAGTGAGGGAATACTAGCACCTGAGGAAGTAGACACTCTCGTAGTCCCAAACTAGAAGTCAATTTATTTATACATAATCAACATAAAAAACAACACAAGTGTGATCATTCTGGCGCCCCGCAGGAGCAGTATAGGGGGCACTCTTTATCTCATACAATTCAGGCGCTGGTCGTGAAGGTTAGCGCGTCGGCAGCGCGTATATATGTGGTGTAGTTAGACGTAGGGGAGTAAGTTGGCCGCTGTTACCTCTGGTTTGTGGTATTTCCTGGTCGGGAACGTCCTTGTTCGTTAGTACCGACGTCTGTCTGGCTGCTACTATCGTCTCTTCGTTAGCTGTGGGCCACAGTAATATATTAATAAGAAAATAATAAATCTTCCTAAAACAATCGAAAAACTAACCACGTATGTGTGAGTAGTTATGCTACTCCAAACTGTATTGTCTAGAGTTGTTTTCAGGGCACTTTCTTTATTATTTAAATTATTGAAAACGTCCACTGAATTGTCTATTACTTGTTCTTTAGAAGTATCTTTATGAAAGTGAATTAATAACTTGTTACTTAATTTAAACTAAGACATTTTACTAAACGGAGCTAAAACGTTTGTAGCTATAACTCGCTTAGCGTCTAACATAATAATAATAATAATAATAATTCTTTATTGCACACCAAAAAAAAATCATACAACGTAAATACACTCTGTTATTATATATGCACAATAGGCGGCTTTATCGCTTTATAGCGACAGAAGAAAGATCAAAATAATTAAATGACACTTCCAGAGAGCACAATGTTATTTATGAAAGTAGAATTAAACATTTTAATTTTAAAACTACAGATCTGATTTAAGTGTACTAAGTATATTGTGGAATCACGGTTAACTGTTAAAGATGTAAATAATGTTCTTTTATAAGTGTTTTAAATATATCTAAACTTTTGGCTAGTTGTATTTCTTTTGGCAGAGAATTCCATAAATTTACTGATTTTGCAGTGAAGGAATTCTTATAAAAATAAAATATTGTTTTTTGGAGGGGTATATTTCATTTGTTTACAAAAGGACGAGCCCTATTATTATACTCCGCTGAAAAAGTGAACTTCTCTTTTGGGTAAATTGGAGTCCTGGGAAAAAAAGCACCTTGTACAATAAATACAGTACATACGATCATAGTCACATGATCACATCAACAATCCAAATAAATGTTTTCCTCTAACAACGACGACGACAACAAATTTTTGACTTTCGTGGATTTTTTTACAGTGTGATTATTTTTACATGATCAGAACTTTTCTCTACTTTCCAAATGCCTTTTTCATTTCTGTTGTTTTCCATTTTCCAAAAGTCAAAAGCTAAGATTAACATTCTCCCTGTCTCACCACATCTCTACGCCCATCCGGAGCACTCGTACATACAGGTCTCCTCCGCACCGAAGTTATTGGTCTCGTAATTCGGCAGTGGGCAGTAGCTAGACCAGTGCATCAAGTAGCATAGCTGGGTGCGCCAATCGAAAGTGTACCTCTTTGTATGCGGCCATCGGTTGATGGACATGTGCTCGATAACACAATGCCTCTCCGGTTGACATTTCTGCCGTTATGCGCGCCTTGCCGAGATAAATGTGTGCTGCAAGGAGGACGACGCACCACACGAGCGCCATCGCCAGATGCTGGGGTTATCAGTGGGGGATCAGTGGCGTAACTACAGGGTGGCAAGTCAGCAAAACGCCACGCGCCCCCAGCCGGAAAGGGCCCCCGGGCAGAGCAGAATCTTTGAAAAGTGCTCTGCCAATATGGCGTCATGCTGCTGGTCCATTCCGATCACGACTGTTATTATATTCTGTGATCAGGGTATTGTAACTTTTTGAAGGGGATTAAATGAATTTAAAATATGTTTCATCTGTCATATTTGTTGCAAAGTACTCGGATATGCATTGGTATTTACGTTATTGGTATTTTATATATGGTTGGTATTTCGTTATATAGATGATACGGTTGTCGCTAAACAGTATTTTATTGGTATGCTTTTCTTTTTTCGCACGTAAGAAGGTTCTGAAGTTGGTATGACTCCTTTTTTTCGCTGTTTTTTGCTGCTTCAGGTTGCGGATTTTCTGTATAAACAGATAAAATAGATAATTTTACGACCGGGCGTTTTAAAATGCCATTTTTTGTTTTAAGTGTTACAATTTGTTCCAGGATAGAGTTCTATCACTCTCCCTATAGCCCATTTTCCCGCTGGTCGATTAGAGTCTTGTATGATGACCAAGTCATCGATTTTTATGTTGGCTGTCGCATTCCTCCATTTTGTACGAGAATTTAATTGTATTAAATATTCGTTTCGCGTCGGGGTGATACATCAATAGAACGCCTTGTAGTACAGGGTAGAGTTGAGAGTACAAGACCAAGTGACAGGGCACCTATGCGCTAGACTAACCAGGTGAAGGCTGCGCTTGATAGTTCTCACCATGAGTGCACAAGAAAGGCAACGATGCGAGAGGAGTGGCGATGGATTGTGAAGCGTGTCACTAACCCTGATGTGACGATCACGACCACTCTGCCAAGAGTGTGACGACTAAGAAGAAGAAATATTCGTTTTGCCTCCGTTTCCATATATCTCTAAAGATCTTTTGTGTCAGATGCCATCTGGTTCTCAAATCACTTTCGGTCTCATATAAAGTTAAGTTCGATCCACCCGTTAAGAAATGAGCAGATGTAAGAA
The DNA here is from genome assembly GCA_001625245.1 of Calycopis cecrops. NCBI lineage: Eukaryota > Metazoa > Arthropoda > Insecta > Lepidoptera > Lycaenidae > Calycopis > Calycopis cecrops. Next base: position 49,291 of record LUGF01051143.1, on the reverse strand, counting down.
AATTTAAATCGTCTGGATCTTCTGTTAAAGTACACAGTGGTCTCGAATTAAGTACCGCTTCCAGCTGCGCTAGCAATGTGCTGAACTCGTCGTATGTCAACCGCTGTTTACCGATAACTCGCTTTAAATGATGTTTCAAGCTTTTAACGGCGGCCTCCCAAAGACCACCAGCTGATGACAACGAGGGAGCGTTGAAATGCCATTGGATGCCCATCTCATTGATTTCACTCAGAAACTCATTATCGCTCTCCATTTATTCATTAAAATGTTGCTGTAGGATTCGATTGCTCTTTATAAAATTAGTTCCCTGGTCGCTATATAAATGACTCGGCACCCCCTTTCGGGTCGTTTTAATGCTGCTAAAAATCCAGAAGAAGATAAATCGGAAACCAACTCCAAGTGTACTGCTTTAGTTGCCATGCAAACAAAAACCGCTACATAACCCTTTGAAGTCTTAATTCCACGTCCTTTATTAGCCTTTATTAGCACATGACCAGTGTAGTCTACTCCTGTATGAAAGAAAGATCGAGAGGGATTAATTCGGCTTGCTGGTAGATCCCCCATTAATTGATGACCTTTTGTTGGATCTTGCTTTCGACATGTCACACACATACGCAGTTGCCATTTTTTTTCCCGATTCCCTCCTACCCAGTATTTTTGCTAAGTAATAAAAGCTGTTGTTATCCGTGCTCCTCTGTGGAAGGTAAGTATGTGTGCCCCCACTCGAAGAATACCATTCCCATCGACATAAGGGTGAAGATTTTATATATTACTTCTACATGGCAAGCATTTATTTTATTTTGAATAATTTATTTCCTCCATATACGTTTCGCTTTGTATTGCCTTATAATTATAAGATGCGCTTGGCTTTATTCCTTAAGAGATAAAAATTTCTGCTTTGTTTGCGATTTGCTTACAAAACGCATGATCCACGCTAACACTCGAATTACTTTTGTAAAAGAACTAAACTTGCTAAGTAAACTAATGATAAGATATATCATCTTGTTTGGTTAATAGATTAGTTTGATTGAGTTTCTTTTGTTGTTCGTTAGTAACATAAATCTGTGAAATGCTCTCTTTTTCTGCGTTGAATGTAGATAAGAACTAAGAAACAAGGAGTTATCCTTTAACTGAGAAGGTAGTATACCTCTGCTTGCTGAGTCAGCAGGATTTTCGCTCGACTTCACGGAACGCCATATTGATGATGGGATGATTTCTAATATATTTCTCACTCTATTAGCTACAAATATTTTATAACGTCCTGGATCATTCTGTAGCTAAGCCAAAACAACCTTTGAATCGCTCCATCCATAAATTTCCAATATGTGCTGATTTAAGCTATTTTTTACTTTATTCATTAACTTAGAACGTAAATGGGCAGCGCATAATTCTAATTGGAATCGTTAATGCTCTGCTGTATGGTATAAGTTTTGATTTTGCTGCCATCATTGTTATAAGTCCATTTTGCTTTAAACGAGAATAAATAACACATGCGTAAGCCTTCTTCGATGCGGCACAGAAGCCATGTAATTGTACAATATCATTATCATTGCACCCTATCCACCGGGGCATTTTAAAATCTTTTATGATAGATAAATCCGCTCTTAACTAGTGCCATTTGCTACATAAATCGTTGGGTATGACGTCATCCCATTGTATATTTAAATTACATACTTTTTGAAATATTAGCTTTAATTTGGTCGATATAGAAGTTAACCATCCCAACGGGTCGACTAGTTTTGAGATATCTTGCGCTTAATTTTTTCAGTTATCTCATTTTGCAGTTGAATTAGCGTATCCATTTTAAAGCTAAAAATAGGGAAAGATCTTACTTGCATGTAGCTGGTTTACTTTCCTGTAGGTGCTGCTGTGAACCTCGAGCCCTCTGTTTTCCACGTAATTACACGACTCTAAAGTTTGTGACTGTTCGTCACTGTGACTGTTGTCACAAATACACTGCGAAGGAGGAGAGCAATTTAATAAGGGCCTACCTATGTATATTTGTTTGTTCAGCCATTAAGGCAGTACACATAGAACTTGTGACTGATTTGAGCAGTGAAACTTTCTTAGTAGCATTATATAGATTTACAGCCCGTAGAGGTAAACCTTCTATCCTTTCGGACAATGGTACCAACTTTGTAGCTGCATGTCACGAATTATAAAAATTAAAAATTATTATTATTATATAAATTTTCGCCCCCTTATATCATTTTAATGAATAAGCTGAGGGTGCGATAAAGTATGTGTTTACAAGGAGAACAAATTAAGCTTGGCGAAATGGTGTTGGTCAAGGATGATCGGCTAGCTCCGAACCAGTGGCTGCTGGGACGTGTGATCCGCGTCCACCCTGGCTCTGATGGAGTGTCCCGTGTCGTTGACGTGCTTACTACTTCAGGCACCATCCGACGTGCATTCAACAGACTGTGCCCATTGCCAGTCATGGAAAGATCTCAACCCTGAGGTGGCAAGATGTTGACGCCAGTGTGTGGAAATACATACACACACATTCATCGTCCTCCAGTTTATTCATTCTAAAAATATTATTGTTTGTCAACGTATAAATTACACAAACCTCTATGTTCAATCGTAGGAAATTTAAAATTATATTAAGAAAAGTATAGGAAAATATGTTATGTCAATATTTTTCTTGTCAATAATTTTCACTATAAAAGAAATATCAAAACAAATTTTGGATAATATTATTAGAAATTTTGGAATCTTTATAACGAAGTATGTTTTAGGAATAACAATACCAAAATCTTATAGGAAATATTATACACCAATGCAAGCAAACTGTTTAATAATAATGTAAAAGGAATGAAGAATAAATAACATTAAAGCAAAATGAGTTTTTCTTAAAAGCTACGACAAAATACGCCCGAACTCCTACAGTTAGGACCTGTATGATATTGTCCTTCCTAACTGGAACCTGAAAAGCTTTGTAATAGATCTTTTAATAATAAAAAAAATCGAGTTTTGGCCCACCACTCGTTCCCACCGCTGCTACTCCTGTGTCGCCAGGATCGACAGCGGCAACCACACTTGACCCTATGATGACGCAGGGAGCCCGAGGGAAAAAAATCCGAGGGTCTTTGGACTCGCAACGAATTAAATCAGAAGAAAGTAGGAGGAGTAGGAAGTAATTCCAATTTCCCTCTCTAATCAAAGCGGGAGACAGTACAAGATTGCAGTGACTTAAATAAGCGAAGAAGTAGAGAGAGCAGCCACGTGAAGCCCGGCTACTATGAACCACGTATATATAAATAAATGAATTGATATGGAAAGTTTGTTGTTATCGGGGGTATTATTATGATTGAGTTATATTTATTTGCTGCCAGTAACATTTAAGACAAAATTGTTTGAACGCACGAAAGTTCCCTAAATTGACCACGAGGTCGCTGTAATACACCAGTGTAGGTACACTACGAATATTAACAAGCATTACATTTCTCTCAGCTTGCCAAAGACTACACACTCCCATAGGATGTGATGTGCGGTTTGTTCATGTTCGTCGCCTTCTAAAAAGTTTGCTTTTAAAATTGCCGTCAATAGTTAGAAACTGAATTCGTCATGATCAACTCCGAGCCAGGGTGAAGATAATCGTTCTCGCACGCATGGAAAAAAGTTATATAGGTGACGTCCTTTAGTTGTATTAGACCAACGATCTTGCCATTCATTAATTAAGTTTTGGGTGGTTACATCTATTGGATTAAATAGTTTTGTTATCTTCTGTCTGTCTTTGGGTCCTAAAAAGTTTGGGTGAGAGAGGTTTTTAGAGTTATAGTTCATTGCTGCTCGACGTTGCATTTTAAGATCAACTGGTAAAACTGCGCCAAGAACTGGTAAGGCCTCCTTGCTGACGGTGCGGTACATAAAAATATTAATGCCAGTCTTTGGCTTTGTAGTAGTTTATGTCGGGCTGCGCCTATAGTAGCCCTGTCTGCCCACACTGGAGATCCGTAGCATATGATTTCTATATAAATCGCAATATATATAATTTTTAGGGTCTTAAATAATAGGCCCCACGTAGATGTCGATATGTTAGTAAAGCCGTGAAAGTTTCTTTTAGCTCTTTCTGGAGTTTGTATAATATGTCCTAAGAAGGTGAATTTATTTTCGATGACTAAACCTAAATATGAGAGGGTTTCTTTGCGTTTTACTGATACGTTATTAAGTTTAATACGAGGAATTGATTGTAACGAGCCTTTAAAACGTATTTGAAAGGTTTTGCGAGGATCGAAATCTAATTTATTTCTTTTTCCCCATGCTGCTATTAAACTAAGACATATGTTTGATTTAATCTCTATTTCTGATCGCAAATTTGCCTGAACTAGTAGAATGTCCATAACGCTGGGAGTGGTAGGGAAAACAAGTCGTCGAATCCTATATTCCATATATAAGGTGATAGTACTGAGCCCTATGGGCAGCCTTGAGTTAAACTTTTCATATAGGAAAGATGGCCGAGCTGCAGTTTAGCTCTACCGTTTACACAGTAAGAGTAAATTAAGGAATACATATTTGAGTAGCATCCCCTGTTTTTTAATTTAAGAAGTAGCATGAGCCACCAGGCGTTATCAAATGCTTCAGATATTGTGAGAGATATTCCAACGACCTAATTAGTGTCTGATTGAACTACTGTTTTCCGTACCACAATGGCGGCATCTACTGTAGGTCGCCGAGCGGTAAAACCGTATTGTTGATTGTGGAATGTGATTCCTCCTGGGATTAATCAATTAACAGTGAGCCGTTCTAGCAATTTACCTAAATTTGGAAGTAACGTTATGGGACGGTATGATTTCGGTTTATTTGATGGATTGTTACCTGGTTTACGGATAAGTTTTATCCTACCACTACGCCATATTTTTGGAAATTTACCTTCAGAGACGCAGCGATTGAGAACAATTAGAATGGAGGAGCCGGCAGTCATACATGCTTGTTTAATCATTAAATTAGATATTTTATCTTCTCCTCAAGATTTTTTAACTGGCAATAAATTTACAATGTTTATTAATTCTCTTAAGGTGGGTAGGTCGGATGTAATTTTGCTACGTTGGCACACTCTCGATTTGCGTAAATTGTTGCGTCTAGCCCTTCGAAATTCTCGGCATAAAATATTTAAATTTCACCGCTCGCTTTGTGGTAAAATAACTATTGTGTTAAATGTTGTTTCTCATGTAAGTGAAGTAAGTAATCTGAAATAGGCTGTATCATAGTCATATAATCATCCGATTTACTTGGAACTTAAATTATTTTAAAAACATCGTACGTATCTCTGCTGAGTAATGGGATTTTTATTTCAAATATCAAGAATTCCTTTGATATTCTTCCGTGGATGCTTAGTAAGTTATAAATTTTTGACAAGTCAGAAGTCTCGGTAGGAAGTGTTCGATCACTCTGTAGCTTTCCAGATATCTTCTGAAGTTCGTTTCGTAATTGGTTCGGTGTCAACAGACGTGGATTAAATTTTCCATTATAAATATTGGTGACAGTATCTAAAATGAATATTTTTTATGAGATGTCATATTTGTACAGATTAATACGGTTATGGTAAAGTCGTTACTAATAGTAATATTTTGTATTTCATTTTGTAAGATATAAATATCGTCTATGATCTTGTAAACATTTTTTTTATTTCGTTGTGCTGTTTCTGCATGACCGTTATAGTATAGCAAATGCTATCCATCTGTTCCAGAGATTTTGAAAATGCTCGTGATCCTTTCCAGTAGGGAGTAAGATCGTAATAAATTACTAGCTATTAATACTTTTAAACTTTCGCGTTGCATGATTATTTAATTTATGCATACGGGGATTAACGCGAAACATACCTTTTTTCCTGACGTTTCGACCGGGTTGCACCGACCGTGGTCACAGGATGACTGGAGTAGCGATGTTAGGGCTCCGTCGACGCGGTAGAATCTTCATCTACCGGCATCGGCAACATAATATTTTTTTTTTCATGTACGGTCACACACAACACTGACACTGTCACTTAGTATTCGATTTTTAACCGACTGATCAAAGGGAGGTTTTGTTTTTGCTACATCTGGATTCCATGCCGTTGATAATTTAAGGCCGTCCTTCCGATTGACATTATTAGGGTGCTTTCTAATTTCATTCGCCTCGCGTACCATTCTTGAGTGATAATTTCGATCCGCAGAAAGGACTTGTGTGCGATAAAATTCTATCCACTGGTTGGCTCCTTCCTCCAAAAGGTGTTGTGCGATGGCCGATTTGGTGCTCTGTCGGTTTTTCACAGCTGCAATATGCTCCTTGACCCGTTTAGCTATAGACCGCTTTGTTTGGCCTATGTATGAGCTACGGCAGCTGCAGTCGATCTTGTACACGCCAGGCGTTTGGAGTGGCAAAACATCCTTCGGGGTGCCCACCATATTGCAGACTTTCCTTTCTGGTGCGTACTTGGTAGGGATGGAGTACTCTATCTCTCGTCACTTGAGATCCGTTATGTTTAAGTAACCCTGAACATGTTTTAACTCACCCTCAATATGTTCAGGGTCACACAGGTCGTAAGCTCTGTTTTTTAGAGACGTTATAACGGATTGTAAATGACGTGGGTGGTGGTGAGACGTAGCGTGTATCTGTCGGTGTGTGTGGGTTTCCGGTACACACAGTGAGACAAGGATCCATCGGCTCTTTTTATAATCTTTACATCTAGGAAGAACAACGTTCGGTCCATTTCCATCTCGCAGGTGAATTTAGTCCTTGGATGGATGGAATTCAGATGATGTAGATATAGATCTACCTCTCTATGGCCACCTTTGATAATGCAGAAGACATCATCTACGTATCTTTTCCAAAGCCTGATAGTTTTAGGTCCCAGCGTTAAAGCTTGTTTTTTAAAATGTTTCATCCAGATATTAGCAAGTACTGGGGCTACGGGACTTCCCATTGCAACGCCATCGACCTGGAGGTAGTATTGGCCTTGAAATAGAAAGTAATTGTCTTCTAGACAGTGCTTGAGTAGATCTATATAATTAAATGGCATCTCGTTGTCCCTCAACTTATCTAACACGACATCCAAGCATTCTTTTATTGGAACATTGGTGAAAAGTGATTCGACATCAAAACTCACCATCGTCTCATCTGGTTCCAATGTTAAACTGCCTATTATCTGCACAAAATGTCGCGAATTCTTCACAATAGACGGTGTTTTTCCCACAAGCGGCTGCAATACTGACGCAACGTACTTTGCAAGGTCATATGTGGGAGAAGAAATTTGACTTACAATCGGCCGCATAGGTACGTTGGGTTTATGTATTTTTCGGCAAGCCATAAAATTTTGGTGGCTGTTGTGGCTTAGGCCTACACAATTTTTCGTACTCGTCTTCTGTGAATAGGTCTTTATGATCCTGGATGAGAGATCGTATTCTACGTGACACTCTAGCCGTAGGATTGTATGATACCGGTTTATATACCATTTCATCCTTCAAAAGAAACTGAACTTTTTCCTTGTAGTCGTCAACATTCATTACATTGTGTCATTACATAAATTGTAAATTAAATAAACTACTAGCTTCCAGTTTTCTCTGATTAAATTGATGTTTGTTATTTTGTCATAATAAAAACTGTTATTCGTTTGTAACGTAGTAATATTATATTTGACTTCAGTTACTATAAATTAAGTCATAAAAAAAATAATAAAATAGATGGTACGGTACGCTAAACAGTATTTTCTTGGTACGCTTTTCTTTTTTCGCACTTAAGAAGGTTCTGGATGTTGGTATGACTCCTTTTTTTCGCTGTTTTTCGCTGCTTCAGGTTGCGGATTTTCTGTATAAATAGATAAAATAGATAACTTCATGACCGGGTGTTTTAAAATGCCATTTTTTGTTTTAAGTGTTACAAAACGTGGCCATCGCTTCCAGAATAGAGCTCTATCACTCTCCCTATAGCCCGTTTTCCCGCTTGTCGATTAGAGTCTTGTATGATGACCAAGTTATCGATTTTTATGTTGGCTGTCGCATTCCTCCATTTCGTACTAGAATTTAATTGTATTAAATATTCGTTTCGCGTCGGGGTGATACATCAATAGAACGCCTTGTAGTACAGGGTAGAGTTGAGGGTACAAGACCACGTGGCAGGGCACCTATGCGCTAGACTGAAGGCTGCGCTTAATCGTTCTCTTCACGAGTGCACAAGAAAGGCAACGATGCGAGAGGAGTGGCGACGGATTGTGAAGCGTGTCACTAACCCTGATGTGACGTACCAAGGCCACTCTGCCAAGAGTGTGACGACTAAGAAGAAGAAATATTCGCTTTGCCTCCATTATCTCTCAAGATCTTTTGTGTCAGATGCCACCTGTTTCTCAAATCACTTTCGGTCTCATATAAAGTTAAGTTCGGTCCACCCGTTAAGAAATGAGCAGATGTAAAAAAATTTTAATCGTCTGGATCTTCTGTTAAAGTACACAGTGGTCTCGAATTAAGTACCGCTTCCAGCTGCGCTAGCAATGTGCTGAACTCGTCGTATGTCAACCGCTGTTTACCGATAACTCCCTTTAAATGATGTTTCAAGCTTTTAACGGCGGCCTCCTAAAGACCACCAGCTGATGGCTACGAGGGAGCGATGAAATGCCATTGGATGCCCATATCATTGATTTCACTCAGAAACTCATTATCGCTCTCCATTTATTCATTAAAATGTTGCTGTAGGATTCGATTGCTCTTTATAAAATTAGTACCCTGGTCGCTATATAAATGACTCGGCTCCCCCTTTTGGGCTGCCATTCGTTTTAATGCTGCTAAAAATCCAATAGAAGATAAATCGGAAACCAACTCCAAGTGTTACTGCTTTAGTTGCCATGCAAACAAAAACCGCTACATAACCCTTTGAAATCTTAATTCCACGTCCTTTATTAGCCTTTATTAGCACATGACCTGTGTAGTCTACTCCTGTATGAAAGAAAGATCGAGAGGGATTAATTCGGCTTGCTGGTAGATTCCCCAATTATTGATGACCTTTTGTTGAATCTTGCTTTCTACATGTCACACACATACTCAGTTGCCATTTTTTTTCCCGATTGGCAACTATTGAGATCAACATGGCTGGAGAAAAAATGTTTGAAATGTTTTGGAGCACGTTTGAACGTGCCGTCACCAAAAAACTGTTTATTACGTAAATAATTCACAGCCTTTCTGCACATCTTCGAGCAAAATATTAAAATTTTGTCTTTTTTGCCATCATTGATCAAAAGAAAATCATTTGCCAATAACTGGGGTATCTCTACATCACTTAAATCGTTGAACTCAGTCACTTTTACTTGTAGATATTTTTTCCTCGCTCTATATAAAAAGTATTTTTTTTCTTTATATGATGGCATTGGTACACTCGACCTTGACATAGAAACGTGCTTTTCAAAAATTCACTGCACTGTCTTCATTTTTTTACATATTGCATCTCTGCAAGCATTCATCACAACCGCCCTTACATTCTTGCCATAATTCGATTTGCATGTGTGTATATTCCGGTCGGTCGACACTATTACGCTCACCATTAATAGTTGTCGATGCGTTACATTCTTCCCTGTTTACACATCCACCACTCCATAAAGTATTTCCGTTTTTCTTATTATTTTTCCCCTAGTTATATCTATGACCGTCATATAATAATGCAGGCTTACCTTTTTGATTAGTAATAAACTTAATGTCACTCGTTTTATATTTATTCATTGTTGTAAATAATTAAGTCCAGTACATATATTCACTTTAGGTATTAACAGGAAAATGAAAAAGAATGGCACTTGAAAGTTAAAATTTAAGTGGTCAGTAATCGTATTCCTGAGCTTAACTCTTTTGATTTTCAAGAGGTTTCATACTCGATACTTAAAAAAGTCGAAATATGAATCAAATTTCAATTCAGATCAGAAAAGTAGGTTTTATGTAATTAGTCCGATCCATGCTTATTTGAAAATTTAGACATTTTGCGACTAAGACGATTTGCGATGACTCCGAAGTGAGATACAGGTAATTTAAATAATAAGAAAAATTGCGATTAAGATGATTTAGATAACTTATTTGAGATTTAGGCGATCCACGCCCGACTCGTTAATAGGTGGCACATTTAGTAAAGACTTCCGGCATTGAGTCAGTCTTTAAGTGAACAATCTTTATATACCTATAGCGGATTCGAACGCCACACGATACCGGTCCAAACTGACAGCCATGCTGGAGCTTTTGGTGGTGAGTGAATGTTCAGTGGCCCATTGAAGGAGGGCAACACATATATTACTTCTTTGCAGGCGATTATGGCCGGCGTTGTCATAAGGAGCCCTCGCCTACTTGTTGGTATTTATGTATATGTATATTGTTGGTATAATATATAAAAAAATCAGCAATGAACGTACCGCTATCTTGGTTCTTTGCCATATTTCCGTTTCTACGCCAAATGACTAATCATCCTTAGATTACTAATTTATTGGCATAAATATTCAAATAAAATGAAGTTTATTACAATGTCGGATGGTGTAAATATCATTTCCCCTTCTGGACTTGACGTGGAGTGATCCTTATGTACCGACATTTCGTGCTCAAATAATTGCAAATCATAACTTCTAAGTATTCCGAGTGGTGTTCTTTTCGGTGGGGGTCACCAATGAGGTTTTTGTGTATAAGACTGATACTAGTCAGCAAATAAATACCAACTCACTTGTTTACTTCGTATATTGTAGCAAACATCAATAGTACATAGTTTCGTTCAGAAGGATAGCACGGAAGAAAGTCACAGAAGTAGAAAGTTCACAAGCACATAGCACAGAATGATTTATTCGTGAGTTTATACGACGCCGGTACAAGGTGATGTTGGTGTTTTACTTGTAGAGCATTGGGTTTCAACTTTCGAGATATTTGATAATTGATATAATTTAATAGTGTCGCTGTTCCTTATGGATAGGTATCATATGAAACTATTATATGCCAATCATCTCTAAATACATATTATATTTTTTGTCAAAGTAGACGCTATTATTTGTTAGCTGGGTAAGCTTAAGGATGCTTGAGAGGTGCTTACTAATGATAGTAAAATAATATTAAAGATAAAACTACAGTTGAGAATGAGATAGGAGCTTTTTTCTTTGCTGCGTGGGATTTTTTATCAACTTATGTGGTATCTGATTGATTGATCTGATTGATTTTGTAGTAGTGGTTTGTTGGGCAATGGGCAAACTACCTTCTGATCGACATATACTTTCCATTAGGATAGCGGAATAGACATCTGCCCCAAATAAAATATCAATAGGCCTACTGTTGTATAATTCGGTATCCGCTAGAGTTATTTGTTTATGTATAGGCCAGTTTGGCTTAAGTAAGGTGCAGCTAGGTAAGTTCTTTATTAGTTTATTAACTACGTAAACATCAGTTTCAAAGGTAAAATCGGTAGCTAACGATGAACATTTAATGGTGGTCATGCCCTTACAGCTGTTTTCCGTATTTCCTATTACAGATATAGAACCATTACATTATCGCCGCAGTAGCTTTATCAACTGAGTTGCACTTTCCGTAATAATGGAGGTCTAAAATCCTTGGTCTAAAAGAACTCTCATTTTATGATAAGATCCGTCTGCTGCTTGTACGTGAATAATTGCAGTTACAAGCAATATTTCTGAGGGAAGAGTGAAGCGACGCAACAGTCTCACTGTCCTGCTGCTGATGAGACGATTTCGCAAACGGTCGGCATTTGATCCAGATCGAAATATTGTAAAAGATTCATACAGAATGGTATTACGATCTTTATTGCATTCTTTGCACCTTATTTCCGAAAAGCATTTTTTTGTTTTCGTGGTAGTTTTAACAAAGGTTCAATTTAGCAATAATGTCTGTGCGTTCGTAAGTTTGATAATGCAATAATTTTTGACACACATAAATTTTATGATCATGAGTGTTACAAATAGGGCATTGCTTGCGATTGATTTTGTATTTGGACTTATACGATTGCGAAACTTGAATAATTAAGTAATTTGTTCTAGAATTATTATTATACACGTGTCTATTATTAGGCAGTTTTAAGGATGATATGTAATTGTTGTGGGATTGAGATGTGAATGATTTCTGCGCAGGATTTTCTAGCTTCTTACGTGAAGTTTATAGCATCATAAATTTAGTTACAAAAAATTAAGGAATTCTCTCAAGACAGGCAACTCTCTTGGAGATTTAAGAGCTTGAAAATAGTCCTAGTATGTATCCGCATCTAATTTTTGGGACAGTATACATACCTGGAAGGGGCCCAGGAAGATACGTCGACTCCCAAATTTTTAATAGCATTAACGCTCTCGTACATAGTGTCGTGAATGCGTTTTATATGGTTCGGTGACTGTTGCTGCATTGCAGGGATATTTATAAGATTATTAAAATGAGATGTGAACATTAGTCGCTTATTATTATAGCGGTGATTGAGAATATTCCAGAAAACGGGATAATTATCAGAGCTTATTTGGAGATGTTGGATTAATTTGTCGGGCTCACCTTTGATTTTACATTTAAAAAATTGCATCTTTTGTATATTTCATAGAGATGGTTTATTATGCACTATTTCAGTACAAAGATCTTTGAACGAAATCCACTTATGGTAGTTTCCGTCAAACGTGATCTCCATTTTGGGAGTAGATTTTTCAATATGTGCGACGGACCTCATTTTCTTTATAATAATTAATAATTCTCATAGTGGGTGAATTGCTCTTCATACTCGTGATTGGATCCGCCGTACTCGTTGTCCAGCTTCCAGTGAAGAGAGTCAATAGCCGTCTAACGAGTTTGTAACGTCTTTAGGTTGTCTTCAAATTCCCACTTTTCCGTGATGAGATCGAGGTCAATATTGGAAGATGTTATCAAGAAAGCCTTAAAGTTAGTAGTTTGCCTTTTAAAGAGAGATTCGGCTTTACTCTCTTCAAAAGAATAGGTTGCTGAGGCAGCGTGAGATGCAAGGTTCGAGGTTTGAGGGTCCGCAGTACGTTGAAACGTAGTTCGAAAGTTTCAGTTTTGGGCTATACAGACCGTATACGGTCTATTTGCGAGAAGGTCATCGCCATAAGATAATATTATCAAGTGGTTATGGATTTCTGTAAAGTATTGTTCCAGGTTTGCTAATCGACGAGACAAGTAGTCGGAGGTTTTGCGCTCTACTCCAACTTTCGTGAAGTTAGTGTAGAGCTTGTCTGTGGCATCGATGAGTTGCTGTTGGGTTATTAGGATGTCATCCATTTGCGACATTATTACATCACGTTGAGATGACACGATGACTAAGCGATTTTCAACCAGGATCAGCCGTATCAACTTATTCTTCAAATTTCAAGCGTATTGCACGTAATAGTCGCGCGTAATGGTCCCGCTCCGAGGGCTCGATGGACCGTATATACTATTATAATTAGGTTCAACAGGATGGATCGATGGACCAATATCCAGGAGCGTACAAAGACAGGATATAGGTTCAGTAAGATGCATCTAAGGACCAGTGTCGAGGAGCGTAAAAATATAGGATATAGAATTTAAGGTCTCGAAGGACTAATGCTTGGGGCATACAAACGTACGATATAGGATTTCAGGGCTCGAAGGACCAATGTCCCTAAGCATACAAATATAGGATTTATCTTTGGCTTCGGTTTAAATGTTTACCAAATTAAATAAAAATCGCAAACCAAAAAAAAATATTTTTAACCCAAAAAAGGTAAATGTCTACCAAAATTTTACAGCCTATTTTATACTAAAACGCATACATTTATTTAATTTTACGTTAGCCAATTAAAGCACATGAGACAAATAATAATATAATTATCTAATAAATAGTAAATGTTTACCAAAATTTAACTCCAATTTAAACAGAAATGTTATCTAAATACTACAATTTAATTACTCTAATAAAATATATGCTCCTTAAAAAAGTTTTGTTTTTCCAAAATAAGCTAAGTTTGCCCACATTTTGAAAAGCATTTAATTATTCAATAGACTGTCAAATATTAACATAAGGGTACCTATTTTAAAGTTTGTGATGCAAAGTGGGAAATGAGACGTCCAGATAGGTCATTGAGGAACCCTTTCGCCGCGGACCCCCAAGGGCCCAGGGAAGTTAAATATAGAATTTTGAATTGTATTGTTAGTCAGGACGAAGGACGAAGAATTAGTAGATGGAATGAAATAAAAGCGATTAATCATAGATAAATACGTCATTTATTAAAATAACAATAGTAACCGAAATGTAAGGTAACAACTACTTATTGAATTAATAAAGCTTTTTTTGCTTTAGAAGGTCGTCCTCTTTTGCGTTTTTGTCCATTGGATTCCATTGGATTCCTTTTGAGGAATAGTTCTCGCTTCTGCAGGTGGTACTTTAGCCGAATGGCTAAACCCACAAGATATTTACAAATATAATCTTTCAGATATTTTGGGCAGTTGCATGTGCCATTCAGCCAATCATTTTTACTTTGAGGTAAAGTTACTTCCCACTCGGAAAAATGTTGTACTTTGTACTCTTCAAAAGAGTCCCATTGTCGTTGATAATTTGTGCACTCCTTATCGGCACCAGCTGGAACTCTGTAAGAACAGACTGAGTCAGTGCTTTTCTTTATTGGCACTTTTTTCGGTAATTTTGCCCACTGATAAGTTTCCGTCCATACCTTTAAAGAAATTGTTGATGAATTAGCAATATGTTTCCCGCTGTTTATCACATACTCATTAGACCAATCCTGGACCATATCAGAGGCAACTGTTAAGAATCGAGCAATAGGGTGGCGTTCGCGTAGTGTTCCTCCATCTTTGATAACTTTATTTAAAGCCTCTAAGGCATTGTTTGTAGCAGGTGTGCCTGGGGATGCACCTAAATACCAGTACCGATTTTGTATGAGCCATTCTGTTTCAAAGTATGTCTTAAAAACTTTTTCGTCTTTCCATTTGTCCAGGAAGTGCTCACAAGCTCGGTCGAACACCTCTTGAGTTGGGAGAGAGGATGATGTAACGTATGGAGTTTCCTCCATACTTACGTCTCACTTAAAACCTCTTTGTTTGATAAAAAAAGATAGGTTTGAATTTGAACATATAGAAGGAGAGTGTAGAATTGTATTTGTGACAGGTTGAAAAAAGATTTTCGGTATGAAAGGAGATTCGGCTTCGAGCCGAGAAAAGCAATGTACATATCCTAAAATAGGCTCGTTAATAACAAATGTATTAATATAAGAAAGTTCAGCAATAAATAATATTAATAGTTATGTGGTTTTATATTTCTTTAGATGTAAC
>LUGF01051129.1:459504-470274 GCA_001625245.1 Calycopis cecrops | reverse complement strand
CTTCCTTGCCTTTGATATCGGTACTGGTCGTAAGCGATAATAATACCAACTGATAATATAGTTTATAAAGTTGCTACATGTTATCTTAAAGTCGATATTTTTTTTCTCACCCGACTCAAATAGAGGCGTGTTTTAAGTTTGTCTGTTGAAATCGATGTCTGTGGGTAGCATGTGTGTTTTTATGCACGCGGATACGTGTTTGTGTATCTGTTTGTCTGTCTGTCTACAGTATCGTAAATTATGAACCGACTTAGATGCGGTTTTATTAAGTTTTCTTGCTTTTTTATTTCATATTGCGTCCGGGTATGTTGTATTTTTAATTTACACAGTCGTTATTCGTATACTAGTTTCCCCATCTTTTCGTATCCAAGCTCTATGAGTTACTCTTACTAATTACACATTAAACATTTTGATTGTGTAAGCTGCAAATAGTGTAAGAGAAAATGTTTCTACTGTTATGTTATTTTGCGTACCTTCGGATAAACAAAGGAAGTGGCTGTTATTTATCGTTTCCTGTACAGCGGTCTGTAGGACCTCTAGCGGCTTTCTTGACAAATTTCGACCTCATATAGTAAAATGGTTTTTTGGGCAAAAATACAAAACAAAGTGTTACGTCATCACTGATCTTAGGTGATGGTGGTGTAGGACGCGCAGGACCAGCTAGCGCCGACTACGTTTTTGTTGACGCAGTATGATACCTAGCATCCCGAGTGACCCGTAGACAAATCGGACTCGACACTTAGTGCAATACCGACTAAACCTCTTTAGCCACTATTGGAGGCACAGAGTTGGCGATCGCAGACACGCGAGCCCCCCGCCACAGGAAGGTGCAACATCTTCGGGGTGGAGAGGGCGACTATCTACTTAAACTTGCGACGAAAACTTATAATTTAAGACCCTGAAAAGAGCTCTAAGTCCATGGGAAGGGGGAAGTGGCGAGTGGGGGGGCACACCACATTTCTCTTTCTTTCGTAGACTTAATGATAAGTCTAAGCGGTCCTTAGTCTTATAAAACGGTACAGGGTTCTAAGGAACGCCTTGTTTCCCTTTTAGGTAAACATAGTTAGGAGGTATAAATGGTAACATTTACATTGGAAATTGAAACAAGCTAAAATAATTAAAACTTTGAGCTTTCGAAGTGTTGTGCAGACAGCCGGGGAGCGAGGCGGGGGCGCCGAGTCAGCGTTTCTAGATGTCCCGATTTTGACAGGTCTGCTCCGCTTTTTTAGGGGTCCGTAGTAAACGAGGAACCCTTATAATTGAGTCATGTCCGTCTCTCTGTTCGCGGTTATCCTCAGAGACTATAATTACTAGGAAGCTGTAATGAGATATGAGTATGTAGATTATTTATGGCAAGGAAGAGGTAGAAAAAATCTTGAAAAAAATTCCCATGCAAACTAACTCCCATAAAAGTAAAATGGGCGTATTTTTTTTCTTGTCCAATAACCTATTGTGTATGGTATCATTGAATAGACCTTTTAAAGATTATGAGGTTGAGAAACACCCTTTCGCCCCTTTCGATTTAGAAATCGGCGTCTGAAATATTTGGTTTTAAAGTACAATTATTTGAAAAAAATGCATGCATACACATTAAAAAAAAGTACGATAGCAGTTATATTATTTAAATTAAATAGAAAACTATTAGAGCTGAGTGGAAAGTAAAAGTTGAAAAGTTATATAGGTACTCGTAATAAAACTTATAAAATATACTCAGAAAGTAAAATTTCGTATAAATTTTATTGAATAATTAGTTGACAATTGTTAATTACGTTAAAAATAACGTTTTTAATATAATTAACGATCTACGTTAAAACTACTATTACTGAGTTAAAAAAAAAACAAAGTCATAGCAGATTTTATAACAAATATTATAATACCCATTTGAATAGCACAGTTCGACATAACGCGGCGCGTTGCGCGGAACGATGAAGCCGCGCTCGGGAGTACCTACTTCCGTGAAGTAGTTACCGCCGTCCTCCATGGGCTCGTTTTTAGATGTTTCAGTGTGAACTTAAAGTTGTCATACACAACTACTGAACCCTACACTGCGCGTGGCCCACGCACTCGACCTGTTTTTTTTTTTGTATATTTTAAAATGTATTAAGAAGTAATTAATGAGATTGGAAAAATAAATTATTTCATTCGGGACTCACTTATAGTTACGGTATGAACATAAGGAGCTATAAGTTTATAGTATAAGTATAAGTTTACTTTTTGATCGCAGGGTACTAACATATTAATATGTATCACACGTTGCGAAACATAAGTTTGCGAGCTATTTATTTGGTATGAAATAAAATACAGGATTTAGGTCAGTAATAAAATCATTCCGGATTCACATTTCATTATTCTAGATCAAGGGGAAGTACTTACCAGATTTGTACAGGTTATATTTACCGCATGATCGTCAACATTTCCATATAAACGGTTGTAGCATTTAGTTGCCTTAAAAGTAAGATTATATATGTGCTTCAAGTGATAGCAGAATTGACATAAATTTCAGCTTCCGTTCCGTTCAGCTTTACAGCACGGGTGGACTGAGACAGATGTTCTGATTTAATGTAATTATAAGTACCCGACGATTTAGAATTAATTAGTAGCTCCGATTAACGAAAAAAATGCTCACGGTATCGTAAAACGCCAGGATTGTAAAATAATTAAAAAAACCGCGATGAAATCCGTAAAAATAGTTTTATTACGATGTGTAACATTCGCTTCCAAAAATGCTTTTATATAAATTCTCCTCCACCATTTTGAGGAAGGTATTCCTGTGCGCGGCGGCAGGTTGGAGAGCTTCTCGTAATTTAGCGCTTAACTGTTAGCAGCCGCCGAGTGCCAATTAGAGGCTGCCATATCTAAATGTGTGGATGCTATTCGCGGCTTCAGTACAACTTAGCTGTTATGGTGGTCTTCTTTGTCTACAGTTGGTGTTGTATAAAAATAATGGATACTTATTGTATTTCTCACTTAATTATGTTTTATAATTGATTTTTTAAAGTATTAACTGTCATTATCTTGTAACAGGTGATTTTTGCCTACTTTTAGGATGTAAAAAAAAAATAAACAATATGATATGTCAATCTATGACATTCCTTTTTCCGCTTGGTAAAGATGGCGGGCGATGTCTTTCTTTTGGGGAGCGTTGAAAAAAGAGTTCACTCATATGGGGTGACTTGATTTTATTATTTGAATTTAAATATATATTTATATTGTTAAGTGGCCATATATTGGAAAGGAGACTAATCTCCTTCAAGATTAAGATTTAAACAATTCTAGATCAAGATTTAAACGATTCCAGTTTGAGATTTAACTATTCCAAATTAGGATTTAAGGGATTATGATATAAAGAATCCAACATTAAAAGTTAAAAACATATGACTAACTCCACATGGTTGTGAAGTTAATTTTTTATTAAACAATTTATAAAGAAATAATGCTGGTTAATAATTATTAACCATATGAATAATTAATGCATCTGTACTGAAAATATTCAAGATTAATTGGAACCAGTATAAACTACACCTGCAGCTAAGTGGGATCTTTTCCTGAATTAAGTGTATTTTTAGTTTTACTGATTATAAAAGTATATAAGTATATGTATTTTGTAGCTTCTTAAGAGCTCTGTGCGGTTATAAACATAAATTTTAAGTAATTCAGAACAAAATAACCAACATCCTGAGATTGTAACTTTGTTTAAGTTGAAACTGTGGTTTTATTTTAATATTCAATATATTATGGTCAAACCCTTAATATTGTTTCACATATCATCTCATACAACAAAAAATTTAAATGTAACAACAACTATAAAATACAACAATGTTAATAAATGCAACAATCTATTATTGGTGGAAAAAGGCACCGATTTCCCATTTGTCTTTTAAACTTTAACATTAAATAGACCAGAGCAACAAACAAAAAAAAATTAATAGCAGTACTATAAAAAAATATAAGAAAAAGTACAGAAAGGAACTTTGTAGCATCTGATAATAATTACTTCCTAAGTCCTGACACGTTTTAGAGACGAGAGAGTCTGGTACATTTCAAGCTGTCTATCTTACCAGGGGTCATCGTCAGAAGAGCGACCCTAACGATTCCCTAATGACTGTTGGCCTTTCTGGCTCCAATAAATAATTTGCCCTTCCGTCTATACGTCTGGACCGCTGAGAACTCACACACAAACATAAACTCACACATACAAGCTACGTTGTCTTTTATTATTTTTTATAAAAAAGCAAATGGCCTTCGAACTGTTCCTTCCTTTTTTGAAGTAGGTTAAATTAATATTCTTTTAAAAATATCTTTATTCCATATTGTGGATAAATCAAGTCACAACGACCATAATATTTCATTTGTCTAAACAAATGGTTTTCGAAAACTACAATTGTACTCGTGTGTGTGAGTGTTGACAAATCTCATATAAAAATTTAATTCAGAAAATGTTTTAAGGCGAACACTAGTTACCATTTCATATTACAAGCCTCACAATGATTAACTTTTTCATATTCTGCGAAATAAATAATATTTAAATTAGTCATTCAGACGATGCAACGAAGCCAAAGAAATGCATTTTTCCGACAATTGCCATGTTTATCCCAGAGGTAGTTTATATTTTTCCGTCGCAGAATATCATAGCGTCCAGAAGTTTCGAGGCATGCGGCCGACAGCCGGCGAACAGAATGGAACTTGCTTCCAAGAAACGTTCATTACAACTCAAAACGACAATTGCACCAGGAAACGGTCGCCGTTCGATATAATATCTCCGAGATCGCTTATTTTAGAGGCGTTCCATGAACACAATGAGATCGGGTTCCAGCTATTGTTACCTGTTGTGTTTACAACTGAGACTGTCTCGTGGTATAGCGCCATTGAGATCCCGGGTTTCAGTCCTGGATCGGAATAAAAAAGTGGTTTTAAGGAGTTTTCATAACAGCCCGAAATCGGGAAGTTAGCGAAGTATTATCCTGGTGGCTGGGAGAACATGTTAAGTCGGTCGTGATTTCTCGCCGTACGCGTCCTATAAGGAGAATAAGAGAATATAGAGTGAACCTGTGTCTGTACAAACACTTGGAAACTATAACATTTCCTGCACATACTTTTAATATGAGTTGAAATATATTTCGACACTTTGTGGTCAGAGCTAGGACTCAAGCCCGACATCTCTCAATTTTAGTGAAGCATGGTTTTAGACTACGAGTCGTATGGCTAATTATACATTCAAATAATGTTTTTATGGGGGGTCTCTTCAGAATGTGTTAAATATACCCATCATTATCATCATTCGCAGCCGGAAGACGTCCCGAAACCAAGCAGCTTGTAGTTTGTAAGTAGTTGCTACTCATTGCCTTACTTACCCACTAAACTATTCGGTAACTCAGAAATGCTTCTCAGAAACATTCCAAAAATAGCTCTCTCCATAGCATGCCGAGCTTTTTTCACAGGAGCATAATGGAGGTCCACATTCAGCAACTAAGTCTAGGATGTCATCGCCGGTAACAAATACTGGTTATAGATCTTTGTAGAGCATTAGCTGTGTTTCGAACAAAAATATTATTTTTGTATAATAACTTATAATATGGCGCTATATTCGGGAGGCCTACGTTCAACAGTGGACGGCTTTTATTATACATCATTCATTCATTCAGATAATAACTTTACGTAAGTATCTTGTATGTCGGTCGAACACAAGTCAGCAGCAAAAAAGTATGAGACGGTGTCATGAAAAAAACATTCGATTGATAACCTACTATTTTTACTGAAATCGATTAATTATCATCAGTAATCATGTCACGCTGCATGCATGCATCCACCTCTTAGACGTCACCTATCTGAGTTTCATTTTATCCACTTCCTTCTTGAAGTTGAATTTACCTAAATCAATAATCAAATGAACGTACTCATGAAAAGACTGACTGGTCGTTAAACCCTCACTCGAAAACATAATATCCTACAACAACATACACATGAACCCGTTGTGACGTGGGTTTATCCCCTGCAGCCCGACATAACATCGTTATAGCTGACGTCACAGCAGCGTCGCTCAACTGGATTTCCGTCCTCATATTTTTACAACAATACCCATGTTTCTAGAAACAAAGTACAATATTTCGTGAATACAATATGAACGCATCCAACATGAGGCGCAACAGCTGCGTTTTCATAATGGTTTATTATTGTACCATTTTTACGGGCTTCTTGCTGCCTGTGTGTGACATGTGTGTAATTTAAGAAATATTAGATGTTTTAGATCTCTAAAGATGATTATATAATTATTATTATTCATCTAAACAAGCTTTTCGGCAATACTTTTTAGTCTATACTTTTTAGGGCCAATTTTGGTAAGAGGTAGTGCCACACTGCATGCTGGCATGCAGTCGAATTGGGCCGGCACGTCCGGGGAGGTACCTCTCGCTTGCACGAGACCAACGTAAAGTGAGAGCTGTGCATTTGTATAGCCTCTATGCGGATGTTTGTGGGCGTCGGTAGTCATAAAAATGGCTCCGGCTGCTCGTTTGCCCTTCTATATCAAAAAAAAAAAGAAAAAAAATACTGTTAGTGACTTGTTGCTTTAATCTCATCAAATTTTAGCACTCCGGCGGTAAAACTTATATTTAATTATAATAACAATATTAATATCTGTATCTGATCAACTATCTGAAAAACATAACCATCATCATCATCATCATCATTATCCGCAGCAGCAGCAGCAGCCGGAACACATCCACTGCAGGACATTGGCCTCCGCCAGACAACAGAAGAACATAATATTGCATGCCATTAGTGAGCACGCTAAACACAAATTCCAACAATCTATTCCTGGCCAGAAGGGAATCCACGATGGTTTAAAGAGCTCGCCTAGGATATGCACTGCGTGATACCTCGTGCCTAGGCACCCAATACCGACATCACCCTGACTTCGGACTTATATCAGAAATCTAGAAGTTCGGCCAGGCACTTAAGCCCAGGACTTGGGGATCTGTAGATCAACATGCCAACCACAAACATAAGATGTAAGGCTTTGCAATTAAGCTTTATCTTTTTTTTAATATGTTATGTAATATAATATTGCCAAAGTAATAGAAGCCTTTGTAGCGCCTGTGGCTGTGGTCATCAGAATCTCACGAATCGGAAGAAGCACAACAGAACAGCTACTCACGTGGCGGTATGTAAGCGAGAGGTGCCTGCTTTCTCCGACGTGTCGTACTGAGCTGTAATGCAATACAGAATAGCTCTATCTCCTTATTATACATTTAAAGATGTATTACCACATTTTACACAACTGGGGAGGTACTTCTCGCTTACACGAGACCGGCGTAAAGTGACAGCTGAGCTGAGCTGTCACTTTTCGTGCGGTGCGTAAGTAGCCGGTGCCCCATGGAGGTGGGAGGAGAAAGGAGAGCAGCCCATTAGTATAGCCTCTATGGGGATGTCTATAGGCGTAGATAGTCATGAAAATAGCTCGGACTGTTCGTTTGCCACCCTATACCATATATAAATAAATTATCACAACATTCACCGCCGTATAATAGTTTCATCAAAACAAACTGGTGAATCACAGTTGTACGTTAGTAATATTTGTGATTCCATATTCAGAATGATGCTTCCAAACGTATTAAATCAATTTCCATTCGCGAATTCGCTTCCATCATTTAACGTCAGCGTCACAAACGCAATATCATGAGCAGACTTCACGCTTCTACATTGATAATATTGAATCAGAAGACTATTAACAATGCAAATAATGCTACAGCCCCCAGTGAGCTTCGTAAATGCACTGAACTCCGTTACAAGCGCACGGAACGACCCGCATCCGATGAAATAGACTCTATTTAATGTACCGCAAGAGTTAGCGACTCGCACATCTAAGTTGGCCAGTTTATACAGCATTGTTTGCAAATCCAAACTTATGCAGCGGCAATGTTTACAAGGATCGTTTGTAGCCTTAATGCTTGTAGTTTAAATTGTCTTCGGATTTTATTTGCGATTCGTTTGAATCGGTTCCTCGGCCCGTCTTTATTAAGCCGGCAGTTAATACCCGGCTCCTTGTGGATAATATTTTATTGTGTTATCTCGTTTATTTGCGATTTATCGCACGGCTGTTCAACTCGGCGGTAAATGAATTATGTTTGTGAGATTTGTCGTCGTTTCAGCTGTATCAGCTCGACTGAGGTGGTTTCTTTTTATACGATAAAGGCTAAAATAACCAGTGCCTTTTGATGATTATTGTTATCCATGAAAAGCAGGACAATTACTATATAGATGGCTATGTATGTGACGATTATCGATGGCATATCACATAAACATAGACGTAAAGATGGTATTGTGCAAGTGAAAAACCCTCCCTCGATCATGGTGCCGCGATTCGGCAAGACTATATGCAAGACTATTTTACAAAATCGCATAACATTAACGAAACTATCGAAGTAATATTCAAGGTGACCACAAAACGTCACGGGACTGGATATTAGTTCTATGATCGTTTGACCGACGATCGGCGATCACTTGCTAATGGGCCGCAGTCGGTAAGTAATGCCGGGGTCTATTATCGATATCACCGAAGTCACCGCAATTAACTGACGATTGATAAGGTCCTGAGGTCAGGTTGAATATTTTATGGGACTATAGGTACCGGACCGGAACACGGAGTTCAGTATCTTTTAGGATAAAAGCGGGTTCGACTAAGCTGTAGCCAAAGATAGCGGATAGAGAGGGTATCCGTTAGTTGTATTCACTTACACCTGAAATTTTAAATCTGTTTATATGTAGGTGTGTAAAAACGAATTGCTAAACTGTGGATCTGGCTAATTTTGATTTTGAATTATGCTGCATGGTAACGTGTAATATATATATTTGCCTTTATTCGAAAGAATTAAACTATTTATATATTATTTACTTACAGAAATCAAACCGTCAGCTAAGAGCTAGTAGGTAAATATAACCTGAAGCCATTTATGTTCAAGTAATATTAAGTTAAGTTCAATTAATATTTCATTATTTTTTTTGGGTTGGTTTTGGTTTGGGTTTGGTTGGATTGGTTAGACTTAGTATTTTTATAAAACATAGAAAGTATTTACGCTGCATCAGGATGACTGGCTTGCCGACAAGTGTGCAGGATCCATGTCCCTAGTGGTCCATCTCTTAGGTGATATTCTTGATAATAAACTTATTTACGTTTTTTAAAGTTGCTGCACTCATGGCAAATTGGCCCTGCACGACCGGACCTCTAGATGTCACGCCACAAAGTGACACATATTCTGTCTCGTTTTGATCGGATTATGTATATGCAGGAAGATAATGGGACGTCGATAACAGAAAAATAATATGCGAATGTCCGAATGAAATGTGCGAAATGAAAAATAGTTTTCAGTATTATCCTAGCCTTTTGCTTCTTAAATAAAAACTACCAATCACGGCTGCCTCTCGCCATTTAATTCTTTCTTTCCCCAGCGGCAAGTTTCGTACCTTTATTTTATGTCCACATTAGGAGGGAGCCGTCGGGCCAGCGCGCAAGTCGAAACAGCGCTATAAACTTGATTTACGTTACTTTACTATTTGTTATCCGGCACGTTCGAATTTATTCGCCTTATCTCTTTTATCCGACAACGTTTTATACACATTGCTTTGAATATAATGCCTTAGATTTATTAACTTAGCGGAACCCTTCGCTGGCCAGTATTCATCGCTTTATGAGACTGGGTATAGACAAATAAAAAGGCGTGTTTCAGCCATGTATTGAAGAGTCTGAAATAGATTTGGATTCTAGACCTATGAAAATAAAACGAAAATATTCTTTATTGCGCACATTATAGCCAGTAAAAGCAATACAGTACATGCATCATTTTAATGCAGAGTAACTTAGTTTCTGATGACTTAATGTAAATGTATTTATTATTTACTGTAGATAAGAAATAAACCATTAACATTTCCAACAAGAGTACTGAAACATTCATAACAAAGATGTAGGCGGTGGAAGAGCTGAGATTGAAGCTATTGAAGTGTGGTGGCAATAAGCAGAACCGTAAAGTAAGTAAGATGTCTTAAACACTGATCAATTATTATGGATTACAAATGTGTGTCTTACATTATCGTCTAATAAAATACAAAAACAGAACATTAATACTTGAACAGAAAAGGTTTTCAGTTATTTACTAGCTGCTGACTTGTTGACTCTTCGAAAAGCCAAATAACTCATAGACGCTATATTTCCTGCATAACCGTTTCGGTAGTGATCGGTAGAGGAAAAGTGAGCCCAGAGGTCGAGGCGTAGTGAATTTGTTGATTCTGATCTCTGTATGCGTCATAAAATAAAATAGCACTAAATAGAAGGAGGAGGAAGCGATTTTACCCGGGACAAATGGGACAGTTGATGATCTACTAACTTCGTGACAGAGCAATGTTTTGTTGTGTGGGGACAAGTCTTCTGTAAAGGTAGTTTCGGTCCTTCGGGACTGACAATTAACAGTACCAGGGCAACTCACAAAAGTGATAATTATGGCACTCGTGTCACGCGTCACACATACCTTCGTACTCCACCTATAACCGGATTCAGCACGTAAACACACTTCCTTACGTCACCAAAGGGTAGCTAATCTCATCTCATCCAGAGCAGGTGAGAGCTCGCGCGTCACCCCGTAACACAATGATCCGTATGAGAAAGCGGCAAGTGTTACAACTACCCACATAAACGTCACAATACACACACTACTGTTATTTCACGGCGCATGAACATTTGATTTGCGGCGGGGAGGTATTTTTACCACTTTGTATGCGGCT
>LUGF01051129.1:437308-451012 GCA_001625245.1 Calycopis cecrops | reverse complement strand
CCCCACTTGACCGATTAAAATCGACGCCATTGTCCCCGCGATATAATATTTTTATAACGCCTACAATGGCTATCGAGTGGAAATTTTAATGTGAATATTATTATTTAAGTGGCTGCTCTGAAAATTTAATTACATGACAAATTATACATAGGCTCGGAGAACAGCTAGCTAGCTACACGCGCCTGTGCGTCTTTGTTAGAATATACATGTGTTAAAATACAACTGGTGAAAAGTACATACATTTAACATACATGTTTTACATTATCAGTAGTTAGCACGATATCATTTTCTTATTTTCTTGAATACGTATCATCTAAACGAGACTATTTTAAATTTGCCTTCTATTAACATTTAAGTTGTTGAAGTAAAACTTTTATACGATGGGGAGAAAGCTGGCGAGAGAGTTACAAAAATCACACATCGGGCGAGGCCAATGGAAGTTGTCATTCAAATTCGATTTAAGTGAAACTTTTTTGTATTTAAAAAACAAATATCATTTGACATGTTACGTTATTGAACTACAGTAATGAAAATAAATAATTAAGTTTCACTTCAGTTGTGTGTTCTAATGCACATTTTTTTTTATTTATACAAACACTCTGAACAGATGGCAGATGTGCCGGTGAGGTTCTAGAGCGGAGGTCGCGTCAGGCGAAGTGTTGCTCGACCTTCACCCGGTGCACGGTGGGAATATCCGTGCAGCGGCCGGTCCGAAATGCGGCCAGCAGGAGATCGTTCTTGGCGTTTGTTGAAGGAGGCCTGTGTCCAGCAGTGGACCGATCGAGGCTAATGATGATGTTGATGTGTACGCGGTTATTGGGACTTCGACCGGATCTTGGGTGCGGTGACAGGGAACACAAATCGCAACTATTGCGACGGATCTCGGATCCATATCCGAAGTAAAGAAGGAGAAAGTGAACCACTTTTGTGATACATTTTTATTTTTAACCCAGTAACACTACGTACTTTAGGAATGTTTAAAAATAGGCATTTAGCTGATTCAGTTGGTAGTTTTGGAGAGTTCTTGATACAGTTCTCAATAAAAAGTAATAAAATCTTATTAATGCACATCCAAAGAAAAAAAAGAACATTTTTTTTGTACAACTGATCACAAATGATTATTTTTATGGTAAAAGGGAGCAAACGACCTGTCGGAGCTATTTTCATGACAAACGACACCCCTCGACATCCGTATAGAAAAAAACAGGTGCGTTGTGCTCCTTCCATCTCCTGCCTCCTTGGGCCACCGGCTACTTTCACACAGCACGAAACGCGACAGCATAGCTGTCACTTTACGGCGGTCTCGTGTAAGCGAAAGGTACGAGTATCTACCTACACGGTCGTGCCGGTCCAATTCGGCTACGTGCATGCATGCTGGGTGCCAATACCTCTTCCTTAATTTTGCAGTTCTGTTGTAACGTGTCCCACAAATCGATTTAAGCCTGCAGATTGGATTCCGCCGACGTCGAGGCCGCAGCCTTGGAGCGAGCGATGCGTGCGTGAGTGACGACTCACTCACTCGCTCGACAACACACGCTCCAGTTCCTGTGGTCTCCAGTTGAGAGGTGCGTTATGTTACATATACATATATCCTACTCCATTATCCACTCAGTTTGTAAGCAGTGTTATAATCCCTATAAACTACTATGTATGACCATGGTTGTTGTAAAGCCTCTGAAATGTCGAGGTTGCAAAATTCTATACTTAAATAAACCGCAATAAAATCCGATAAAATACTTTTATTATAATACAATGTAAAAATTTATGTACCACATTAAAATGATATATTTTGTCTTCGGTTGAGAAATATTATGGCTCTTTATTTTTTGTAGTCTCATGCACAAATATTTTTCTTAAAAATATGTTTTTATGATATTTACCAAAAAATACTAACTGATTTTAAAATTATGTTGTGCAAGTTTTGTCTATTCACCTTCTACCTGATTTTTTTAAATAAACCAAATTGACCATTAAAATCAATATAATTTTGATAAATGGCATAATATGTTGGAAGTCTAGACTAAGATATGCCAATATTAACTCATGCGACAGAAAATATAGGTATAGGTACCATTGGCATTTGGCACCGTCATCTAGCTTGATACTGTATAAAATTACATTGACAATGGCGATTGTGGACCGAGGTACCTAACTATGTTATGATCGCACACCGTGTGCGTTGAGTAGGTAGGTACGCAATAAATCCGCGGCGGACTTTTTATTCGCAGTGCGGACTTTTTTCTCCGCCGCGGAGAAAACTCTCTCGTCTGCACAGGCTAAAAAAGTTCAATTATACATAAAGGCATAAAGTAAGGAAGGAGATGCATAGACATTTTAAGAATGCGTCGGTAGGTAACAAATGCCTCTGGTGGCTAAACCTCGTACCTTAAAAACATTTCTATACCTTTTTATATCTTACTTGAATTGGTAAGTTGAACTTGAAGTGGCGTAACCGCCGTAAATCGTTACGCTGCACTCTTACGCTATACCGGTTTTTTTCTACATAATTTTACTTCTAATATTTCCTAACACCGGGCACTACAAACATCATAATAGTTACTTAAAAAAAAGAAAAAAAATCAAAAAGAAGATCGCTCTATGTTGTTCACAATACACCCCCCCTCCCCCGCGGTCCCGCGGGTGAGCTCCACCATATCTCCCCTCACAAAGCCTCCCCAGACACTATTATGCACGCGATAAGAAACGCTCGGACATTTATAACCGCCGTCGATCCGGGACGCACGAAAATAATAACCGTTCCTCATCATCATCAGCAAGCCCTTAGGATTTTTTTATGGTTAGGGGGGCAAACGAACAGTCGGAGCCATTTTCATCACTACCAACACCCATAGACATCCGCATAATGGTTACTAGCCGTTACCCGTATCTGTTTAGTTTATGACAGCCTTTACGCAGACCTACTTTCTCGTAAAATGTAAAACGAAACGAACGGAAACTAGCTAGGTATATATAGCTTTGTCTTGCGGTATTACAGAGAGATGTACTCCCCGGTCGTGCCTTCCCAATACAGAAGCAATGCCATTTAACAACTTTTTTATGCTATAAGAGGGCATACGAGCAGTCGGAGCCAATTTCATGACTACCGACACCCACTGACATCTGCAAATCCGCTAATGCTACTTCCACGTCCCCCTTCATCTACATCTTTGTATTAACACGAAAAAAAACAGACATTAAAATTGCTGATGTGTATGTAACTTCGCGTGAAAATATGTGATTCTGCTAATTTTCATAATTTCGCTTCGTTAGATATTAATTCGAGGTTTTGGATAAATTAAACCGCTGTGTCTACACCAGGTGTTGTGCAATTTGAAAATTAACTCCGATATTGTATTGTATAAAATATTTATCAATGTTTGGTTCGAAGAGTAAAATACATGAATGTGCATTTACCTTTCACGAATTCACGAATTAGTTGTCATGCAATTGGCTCCGACTGCTCGTTTGCCCTCTTATGTTATTAAAAAAAAATTATACTGTTTATGTTCATATATTATTACATAGTTTTTTATAGTATAAGATGAGCAGTGGGAACTGTTTAGCCCTTTTCCATTCATCACTGTCAATTTCTTTTTATGCTACAGGGAGGCAAAGGTGCAGTCTGGGACATTTTCATGACTACCAACGCCCACAGATATCCGCATACAGGGTATGCGGATATTTGTGGGCGTTGGAGGTGGCCCATAGAGGTGGGAGGAGAAAGGGGGGCAGTGCATCTGTATAGTCTCGTCGGACTCTAGATGTCTATTGGGCGTCGGTAGTCATGAAAATGGCTACAACTACTCGTTTGCCCCCCTATACCATAAAAAAAAATACAGGGTATACAGATGCGCTGCCCTCCTTTCTACTCACACCTCCACGGGCCACCTGCTACTTACACACTGCACGAAACGCGACAACACATCTGCCACTTTACGCCGGCCTCGTGTAAGCGAGAGGTACCTCCCCGGTCGTGCCGGTCCAATTCGGCTGCACACAAACATGCAGTGTGGCACTACCTCTTACTAAAATTTCACTTTCAATGGCCTACCAAAACACTCAATACACGATATATGTATACTTTACAGAGTTATGACGTGAACAAAAGGTCCTGGTCCTAGCCGTGTAGCCTGCCCTTAACTTAGACAAAAATACTGAAGTTAATCCTTAAATTCTTCTTGATTCTCTCAAACAAAAAAGGTAACAAATCAAAAGCGTACGCGCCCCATCAGAGTTGGGGAATAAAGCGAAAAAGACAAAAACATTGTGAAGTTGAGTGATATTTCACGAGCAGACGGGTTGTGTCCGACAGACCTGGCTCCGAACTTTACTTTAAACTTGGCACTTTTGTTTGTGTGATATAATGCGTCCTGGCGACTAAACGGTTATGTTCACTTGTGAGAACACCTTCGCAACTTCGTCCGCGCGCCCTCCGCGCTGTTTACTGCGACATTATCATAACGGTGACGAAAGTTTTGTATAATTAGTATTAAAGATAAAACATTCCTTTCATTTACATAAGTAATTATTATCCAATGTTGCAATTCTCTTGACATATTTCATCGCATTTCACCATTGTCACTTGTTGAACGAGACAGATGTCCTCCGCAATGAACGACTCTTTATCAAAATGATTTAGGTTTTCTATTTTTTTAAATTAAAATACCTATATATTTATAAGAAATATTAGACTCTGTAACATATAAAATGTTAGCGTAGTGAGAGAAGTAATTACCACTGTAAATAAAAAATGAATTATAATTACAAAACATATTGGGCTTTTTTAACAATGTAAGCGCACTATCCACTTTATGGATTTGTGTTTCAGGACGTACAGATATTAGACAACGGTAATACTTGTATTCAGTATACATATACAGTTTAAGTAATTTTTTTTAAACATCTTTGTTACTATATATACATAAACATCCAACACATGACCTGGATGGGATTCAAACCCGCGATCCCTAGAGTCACGTGCGCTGCGTACCCGTTGCGTTGCGCCTATCGTCATGCATACAATTCTGTGCCTCCTGTGATGAGTGGTGTAAGTTGACTTTTTTGTTTTTTTATATAAAAATAGTCTGCAAACAATTTCGAATTTTTAGGTCCAACTCAAGTACTTCTATGTGTTATAGTCTCGGAGATAATATTGTGAAGCATCTCATGTAGATCTTTCACGTGCTCGATGTAGTTCCCAGTATTATTTACATACTGGAAGCCGCGAGTTACTTGTTTGTGTTCCCGTATAAAAGTTTCCGCAGGGAAAGCAATTTATTCGGCGCAGGGAGGCTCCCGCGGGAGACGTTAACTTGTGCCGCCTGGTGTACGGGGTCGCGGATGTTCCGCAATTTATTATAAGTGCGCCTCCGCGGCGAGCAAAGTCGAAGTGTTTAATTATAGAGGCTTTCGGGTGTTCTTGATGAGGGTAGTTACCGATAAACAACAGGCCGCGAAGTAATACTGGGGTGTTTAAGATGGCGACTTTATGGAAGGCTGCGTTTTGCACGCCCGGCCCGTGTAACGTGGGGTCGCGGGTTTTTCTACGAATTCAATACACATTTTTTATTATGTAATTAATTAATATGGTTAAAAAAATGTAAAAACGTTATAATTATTATAATCATATTAAATATATTTCCATTGTTGTCACAAGTTATCTATACAGATTTATATAAATATCATTTTATTTTATTTAAGAAAACAGGATACTTGCATTTTGATAGTAAGTCGTTCATTAAAGAGGACATGTGCCTCATTTTGGAAATGAATATGAACAAATTCAATACAATCTGTGAAGAAAATTATAATGGATAACATTTATGTAAATAAACATAAGGAATGTTCCATATTTTATACTAATTATACAAAACTTTAACATTTTCGTCACCGTTAAGATAATGTCGCAGTAAACAGCGCGGACGGTGCGCGGACGAAGTTGCGAAGGTGCTCTCACAAGTGAACATAACGGTTTAATCGCCAGGACGCATTATATCACACAAACAAAAGTGCCAAGTTTAAAGTAAAGTTCGGAGCCAGCTCTGTCGGACACAACCCGTCTGCTCGTGAAATATCACTCAACTTCACAACGTTTTTGTCTTTTTCGCTTTATTCCCCAACTCTGATGGGGCGCGCTTTTGATTTGTTGCTATTTTTTTGTTTGAGTGAACCAAGGATGAGAATTTAAGGCTTAAATCTTGTTTTTTTTTATGTAAAATAAAGGGCAATTTTTTATTACGTAGTGCTCTACATATTTTCATTTATTAAAAAAAACTTCGATGCATGTAGAGTATAAAACTTTTACGTAATATACTTTTCAATTTGAAAATTAACTCTGTTATTATATTTATAAATTATTTTTAATGTTTTGATTGAAAGTAATCTCTTTGTACTTCATTTAATCGAAGTCATCATAGCAAAAGCGGGATCACTAACGATTCTGACACCCATTAATATCTATACTCATCAATTTTAAACACATGCGCTCTCCTTCACCCCGCCTCTGCCATTTGGCAGAAACACTCAACTCGTAGAATCCGCGCTGTTCTACCATGTTACAACGGGGACAAAATAATGTTTTCATCACATCTATTCGAAAAGAGGCAGTTTGATCCTCGTAAACAGGGAGCAAAATAGCTCTTTGATCCCTAGGGACGGATAGTGATTAGAATTTGGAACGTGGATAAAATCGTGTTTTAAAGCCCCAATGACCAGATAAGAAATTAATTACTCTGCGGCCACACGGGTGTCATGGAGTCATGACGTCAATGTGACCTTGATGTCATGAGGCCATAACACCCGTGGAGCCACACCATTTCCAACATTGTATGAACAAATCGCTGGCTTTATGACAAAATAATATGTCTTCGTTGGCGAAATTAAAAAAAAAACGCGGAAAATGATTTTTTTTTTTATGGTATATGGGGGCAAACGAGCAGTCGGAGCCATTGTCATGACTACCGACGCCCATAGACATCTACATAGAAGACAGCCTCTACACAAATGCGCTGCCCTCCTTTCTCCTCCCAACTCCATGGGCCACCGGCTACTTACACACCGCACTGTCACTTAAGCTCTCGTGTAAGCGAAAGGCACCTCCTCGGTCGTGCCGGCCCAATTCGGTTGCATGCAAGCATGCAGTGTGGCACTACCTCTTACTAAAATGATTAGTTGCAGTACTCATTTTCTCATAGAGGGCGAAGAAAAGTAGTGTTCACCTCGGGAGCAACACTATTTTTGAAGCTCGAGTACTTTGAATCCCTCACTGTGCTCAGGATTCAAAAAACATTCTCGCCTGAAAAATAGTGTTTTGCTCCCTAGGTTAACAATCTACTATTCTTATTCTTCGAAACTTTCTTAATCTTCGAAATCTACGTCATTGTCGCACTTATCAGTAGGCACTTAAAATACTCATTATCTCTAAAAAGAATGTAGTGGTGGAGAAAAGGTAATAAATCGACAAGCACTAATCGTATTGACTTACCAAAAAGGGATACGAGCAATACATAATATATTGAAAAAGTTATATCTTGGGGTGCCAGCTTACATTTTCTATAAAACGAAATAAAAGTAATTAAAAAACGTACACATATTATAAGTGTATAATAGTTTTATTCAGTGCTATCGGTTTCACACAACTGTTTGTACCTGAAAAACCAATGAATATTGTATCAGAGCCCACCCATCGTTTGCACAATATTTAATAAAAAATTAAATTTCTTGGTACAAGTCTGATAACGCCGCGCGCTTCAGCCGTTTAGTGGTACGGGGACGTTACAAAAAAGGCACAACAGATAACCATCGGACAAAAGAAAAGGTCGCGTTCTTGAAATTCCCTTTCTCATTCCGTTATCTTTTCACGAACGGCGCCGTTTCCATTTTGCTGGCGTTTAGGGTATATTCACAGGGACTGCGAACTAAAGGACCCACTTGTAGGCCAGACATTGTGAATTAACAAACATGTCCTCACCTTCACTGCAATAGTGTGAAACCATCGAACTTATCTGACGATGGAGATAAAAGTTAGCCATAGGAACTCTGTAATAAAATAAAATAGGTAAATAAAAAAAAAACGGAAATTAAATAAACAAATAAGCTTAAGCAAATAAGGATTAATTCTTTTTTGTTTGTAAATGATTCAGGGGTTAGACGTTACTCAGGTTCTGATAAGCCTAATAATAATAAATAATTTTAATTATTTTATACTGTTACCACCTCTCGTCTCAATTTAAAATATTTTTTTACAAATAACTGTTGAGTATAAAATAAATTCAAATTATAGTTTATGGCCTGTATATTTTATTGATGAAAATTTTGTTATAACTTTAAGAAACAAATAAGACATACACAGACAGTGATATGACAGACAGATGAGTGATATTAGAGACCGCTCGTAAATTTTAAGTTAAAACCGAGTTCTCCCTGTAGCCCGTTGAAGGAGAGGAGAAAATAATAAGCCTAACAACCATGCTGGTACCTATGGGAATAAAATAAAAAAATTTATAAAAAAAAAACTTTTCTAGCTCACAAACAAGTCACAATCTCAAAATATCTCTCGTATTTTCTATTACGTTTTATTAATCTATTATTGATTAAAAAATAATACTTCAAAAGATGCTGATAATGAAAAAATATGATACATTTTATATTACACAAGGTCGTTGAAATTAGGATTTATAACTCATGCTCTCTGAAATTTTCACTTCAATAAAGTATATGAATAAAAGGCCATTAAAAAAGTCTCAGTCTATCTTTATCATTAGCTACATTATTTTATGTCTCAATTACATTAACATCATCATCATCATCTAATTGACCTTACCTATTTACTACTAGGTAGGTATTGGCCTCGTGGTCAAGTGGTAAGTGTGTTCAACTATCGATGGTCAAGTATTGAGTCCTGTGTGATGTCAAAGAGAATATTATATATTGGTTTCTCATTATATTCCAAAGTTGGGAGGATGCTTGTGATATACCTCAGTACCTAAGCATGTAAACTGTAAAGCCAGCGATGTGCCTTATTTATATCCAGTAGTGTCAGAATGACAACCCAGCAATATATTCGCATGACGAAACAGATATTGCACATCTACATGCACATATGCATGCACGTGCACGATAATTTGTCTCGCGCAGATGTTTCAGCTCTATAGAGACGGCTGACGTAACCGAAATTCGACCAGGAGTACATAATTATAAAGCATATTTCAAATAACAATAACTCTACCGATCTCCAACTGATGATGTTGTTCTGTCTATTTTAGACTGACTACCCCCACATCGTGCAGCTGTATGTTGCATACACAAGCCAAGTGGAAGTAGGACAAGTCTGACAGATCAGAGTTGACAGCTGATGCCTAGGCACATATTATACATTGTATATCTCCATTCCTTGTCTTACGGTGATGTGCTGGTAGCTGTCACTAGTCGCGCCAAGGTCGTACTTTAAATCATGGTATGGGTATCCTGTATATAGTCTATGACTAACCGTAGACAACACGTCATATAACCGAAAATGGCCGATTGAGCTATGATACAATATTGACGTTGCCTATTTTATTAGAATTTACACATAATACCATTTTCCAGGAACTTTCCAAGTAAAAATGATACGTGGACATCAGTTTACGCAGAGAGGTCAGGTTTGAGGAAGGTATAACATTTTAATTTTTTCAATAGTATAAGGAGGCAAACAAGGGCTACGAAAATATACAATTTTTTGTTATGTATGTGCTGTTTTAATCGTCCCTTCAAATGGGCCATCGGCTACTCACAAATATCAGGAAACGAGACACCTAAAGTAATTAAAATAAAATTATATAATTGAAGTAAGACTGACTAATGTTAGCTATGTGCCTTTGATAGAAATTTAAATAACAAAAACTGGGTCAAGATGTTAGTCACTTATTATATTTACAGTCAAATACAATAATTGTTGTTTGGCGATATATTTTCGAAATTAATTTGTTCCAATGGAATTTATGTCAACTTTCTATCTTCAGTAGACAACAGCATTGATAAGACATTTTGATAACGACAGACAGCAGCTGTAACCTGCAGTTCGTAGCACAGTCTCGTAGCGCTACTTAAATGTGCTACGAGTGTGCGTAGCTCCACTTATCAGTGGTACGTAGCACGTTACACAAACCCATAAAATATTATTTATCAAAATACGCCTTATCACTACAAAACTTCATATAAATTGTGATAAAATTTTGTCAGGATGTTTTATGGTGCTCCCGGGAATGCTTCTTGTACAATAATCTTGTAATATATTTATTTACGTTATGTTTTTTGGATGGAATCATAATCGTAAAATATTTTTTCATATTTTTTCAGACTGAGACAAATTTCATAGATTTCTTCGGCTACTACCGCCTCTCCCTGCACCGCTTCTTTACAACATTTTAAGCGATTTATAGCTTGAGAAATTTACTTTAAATTATTATTATTTTGAACTTTGTTAATTTAATTTTTATAATATATGTTATGACTGCCCAACAAACGTCGTAAAAATGAAATGTCGACGACAAACACCACAGAGAGATCCACAGATTTTGACTTTGATTTGACATTGAATTTCAGTATCTATTAAGTTTTTGGATATTATTTTCATTATATAATTCATAAAATAGTTTATACTAAGTTTATATTATAGTCATTTTCTCTTTTTACTCCCTAAGGATATATTATAACTTGTCAACTAATTTAACCTCTGTATATATAACCAAGGAATGCTAATTACATTATGTACACAGGACGATCTAACACCGATCTCCGTCTCCTCCCAGGAGGCTGCAGGCGTGTACCGACACGTGCCGTCGCGTAGTTGTGACCTCCGTCGACAGTATTGTCTCAACAAACTTGTCACTGAATTTAAGATCTAAAGCTAGGATTCGAAAGTCGACCGCATGTTCAAACGAATGGCTTCATAATATTATCTTCGTAACCAAATTCTGCGTCGGCTATCTTAAATGTGATTAAAAAGGCATAAAAGTTACATGAAGTTTTATCTGTTTTTATTTTATTTTTCAAATAAGTTTGTTTTTAGTTTTTAGTTTAGTTTTGTTTTAAAGACAAGTTTTTTTGTTTTCGAAACTCTTTGGAAAAAACAGAAAGAAATCAATTGTGGGACCGATGGCTTAAGAATGTTGGGTTAAAACATGCTTCCTTTGCTAGCCTTCATTATGTTTTCCATTTTAACTAGCACTATCATTATGTTAATAACAAAGTAATTTGCGAACGGTCCGCGTAATGAAAGGCGGACGGCGCAGATTTTAATATCGCCGACTATATCTTACGGGCGTTCGGATGGGAGTTCCGAAGACGTCGTTACGAGCAGCCGCCGCGCACTAAATAATGCTACGGCGGTACAGTCCTCGGGAACATGAGCCGGTTTCAAATTTAACTACTTCATAAAATACTCTCTATTTTATACTAGGAGGAGAATAGTTATAGGATGAGGTAGAACCAAATTTTGTATTGGGCGGTGGCTGCCGAGGTACTTCTCGCTCACATTATGCCGGTAAAGGGTCTGTTGTGCTGTCGTGTTGGGTACATACCATTTTGTGAGGAGGTAGGTAGGTAGGTAGGATAGGAGGGTAGAAAGAAAGGAGGGCAACGTACTTGTGTAGGAATGGTATGCTGTTGCATTTCGAACGATGTCAGTTTTCGGTGGCCGATAGAGGTGGAAGGTGCGAGGAGGGCAACGCGTCTATGTAGCGGAATTGTGTGTGCGAAAATGTAATTTCTAGGCTAAAACTGCTCGTTTGTAACGTAACGAATTGGATCAGCTTGACTAAATTCCACACATCATCATACCGTCACACACACAGTACCATGAAGTTATAGTTATGCGGTCGCTTTACATGTAACAATCGGGATAACCCATAGACCAGATGAAGGTGGAAAACTCGTGCCATCCAAATCGTATAAATGTATTTTATAATGGACATACGTCCCTTCCCCTCCCCCGCAAAGGGTCATCAGTCAGTGTCGCAACCCAAAACGTAACATAATATGGCCGATATTTTGGCAAGCAGTACCTCCCCGGCCGTGTTAGCCCCATTGTTCTGCAATTCACCAACGACACTGCCACTGTCTATAAGCATAATACTCTTAGCAGAATTTATTATGAAAATCTTATCTTACCTAACTCGTAGCGATATCCAAGAGAGTCGTAAAATGTAATCGAGGCGGAGAACATCTGCGCGGTCACAAGTCATGTTTGTGGCGCCATTTTAACTTTAACAAAACGGTACGGGCAATAACATGAGTGTTTCGTGCGTTTAACTAACAATTGCAGCTAACATTTATCGGTTTGTGAAGTTGAAAATTTGATTATTATACAATCAGAGTTTGGAAGTGAAATTATATAAAATTTGCCAAATATAAAATTATGTAATATTGTTCCGAATCGCATTTGGAATTTGCTAAAGTATGGCCTCGTGCGGGGCACTAATATGGGTTGTGCTTTATACAGTCAAAAAACCCAGCTGCTTAAAAAGAAGTAGATCAGTGTGATGCCAATTTACCAGGGAAGGCCGTACGGTCTTAGTCTGATAGCAGACACTGCTCCGCCGATCTTTTGGAAGCTTGTGGCAGAGAAGCTCACAAAAGTGTATTTCTTTGCTGATGAAAGAGCAGATACACCATCG
Source organism: Calycopis cecrops (assembly GCA_001625245.1). Lineage (NCBI taxonomy): Eukaryota > Metazoa > Arthropoda > Insecta > Lepidoptera > Lycaenidae > Calycopis > Calycopis cecrops. The sequence goes on along the minus strand of LUGF01051129.1, from coordinate 438,356 downwards.
AGTAGAGACTTTGCTGATGCAGAAATAGGAGTAGGCTAATAGCGTCCATACGAACGATGTCCTGCACTCAGTACTAGAATGACAGAAGCGAGAGGGAGACAGAGGGGACCCATCTCCTTCAGTGTGACGCCCGTTCTCGATGAGCTTGTCTGTTGCGGAGCGTGCAAGGTGTGACTGAGATGTGAGTTCACGTAACGTTACAACTTGGCAGTGGCTATAGGAGTGATGGACCTCTTGCTCTCAAGCAGGATATGCTCGATAAATAAGACCGAGAGGTCTCGGCAGGTCTCATTCTACGAAATCTCAAATTAAGCGTTCAAGAGTGCCAGAGAAATGGATCATGGCCCTCCCCATAGAGGGAAGGGTGTAAGTGCATAACTCTTTTTTTTTCAAAATCATAATATTTTTAGTAAAAGTAGGCAAAAAATAGTGTAGGTATTAAAAAGAACTACGTGAGTATTAAGTAAGCGGAAAAACTTTCCAGGTAGTATACGCTCTAATACCTTTGTGAAATTTATAACATTTTTATTGTAGCACTGGAAAACCCTGTACATGAACCTATTGTAATAACTAAAATATAAAACAAAAACAGTAATTCAGTAATTTATTTGCAGATTATACCGCTATCACCATTAAACCAGCTCGCAGTATTTTACAATCGTACATTAGCCCCAAATAAACCGATACGAGCCGAAAAGTAAATATTCATTATATGAAATAGGCAATAGAAACACAGTACATTCGCGGCATAACTTACAATACGTGCACGTAGGCGCGGTATAATAAGGTTGTAAATATCCGCCGATTTATTCCCGCTGTCCGCTGTTTGTAAACAGCCATAAACCAATTAGCTGGTGTTGCCGTTTGTCATGGGGTTCCAATTGATAATAATTAGCTGGTAATCTCATATCTTGAGTGGAATGTTCTATCCGGCGGTTAATTTTAATTATTTTTAATCGACGGAATTGTGGACAGGAATTTATTAAACATATTTTTTAAGCACAACGTAAAATGGATATTAAATTCCATATTTATATTTTTATGCTTT
>LUGF01051129.1:414058-436332 GCA_001625245.1 Calycopis cecrops | reverse complement strand
TCATGTATTAAATATGAAACATTCGGGTGGGATTCAAACCCGCGACCCCAAGGTGAGCCATGCACGTTCGTTGGCGTACAAAATGCGCTGCCTCCCATAAAGTCGCCATCTTAAACATCTCAGTATTACTTCGCGGCCTGTTGTTTATCGGTAACTACCCTCATCAAGAACACCCGAAAGCCTCTATAATTAAACACTTCGACTTTGCTCGCCGCGGAGGCGCACTTATAATAAATTGCGGAACATCCGCGACCTGTACACCAGGCGGCACAAGTTAACGTCTCCCGCGGGAGCCTCCCTGCGCCGAATAAATTGCTTTTCCTGCGGAAACTTTTATACGGGAACACAAACAAGTAACTCGCGGCTTTAAGTATGTAAATAATACTGGGAACTACATCGATCCCGTGAAAAGTCAACATGAGATGCTGCTTGGAAATAGGAGGTAGAGTTCTGCAAGATATAATTCTGTGCATGACGATTGGCGTGACTGCAACGAGTACCCGCACATTCCTCCAGGGATCGCGGGTTTCAATCCCACCCAGGTCATGTGTTGAATGTTTATTTATATAACATAGATGTTTAAAATATAAAATTTCTTAAAATTAAAAATATTGAATATAAGTATTACCGTTGTCTTCGGTAGTTAGTGCTATGCTGCACTATGCGCTTAAGCGCCTTCTAAATCCCAAAGTGTTTTGTAATTATAATTCTTTATTTTTTTCGTAGTGAAATTTAGCTTTTCACTACGCTAACGTTTTATGTCACGGAGTTTAATGAATCTCTTAAACATATATTTTAATTTAAGGAAAAAATATACTTAAATATCAAAATGATAAAGAGTCGTTTATTGCGGAGGACATCTGTCTCATTCAACAAGTGACAATGGTATGAAATGCGATGAAATATGTCAAGAGAATTGTAACATTGGATAATAATTACTTATATAAATAAAAGGAATGTTTTATCTTATTACTGATTACACAAAACTTTAACATCTTCGTCACCATTATGATAATGTCGCAGTAAACAGCGCGGAGGGCGCTCGGACGAAGTTGCGAAGGTGTTCTCACAAGTGAACATAACCGTTTAGTCGCCAGGACGCATTATATCACCCAAACAAAAGTGCCAAGTTTAAAGTAAAGTTCGGGGCCAGCTCTGTCGGACACAACCCGTCTGCTCGTGAAATATCACTCAACTTCACAACGTTTTTGTCTTTTTCGCTTTATTCCCCAACTCTGATGGGGTGCGCTTTTGATTTGTTGCTTTTTTTTGTTTGAGTGAATCAAGGATGAGAATTTAAGGTTTAGCTTTAATTTTTTTTGTCAAAGGCTGTGCCATGCTACACAGCTAGGCCGGGATCTTTCGTAAACATGATGTCGCCGCGAAGTCATAGATAATTAATTTATGTTGCAATTGCCCTTTGAAAGAGATGAGGATAGAAAGCAACGCAGTTCTCACTGATCGTTGTTTTGTTTGAATTTTGAATGAAGGATGAGTAATTAAAGATTTGCTTCAGCCTTTTAGTATGAGATAGTGCAGTGGTGTTGCAGCTGAATGGGGCTGTTACCAATACTCGAAGGATATTTATAAACCCAATCTATTAGGTATAGTCTTAGTTATATTCACTTTAAATAAAAAAAAAGACGCTTTTAAAAATCAAACGGAAAATGGTAAAGTAAAACCATTAAAGATACATGACATACAACATCATAACACTTTCAAATGTTAACGTTCAATAAATTCATATTCACAATTCCGTCGAATAAAAGTAAATTAAAATTAACCGCCGGATAGAACATTCCACTCAAGATATGAGATTACCAGCTAATTATTATCAACTGGAACCCCATGACAAACGGCAACACCAGCTAATTGGCTTATGGCTGTTTACAAACAGCGGACAGCGGGAATAAATCGGCGGATATTTACAACCTTATTATACCGCGCCTACGTGCCCGCATTGGAAGTTATGCCGCGAATGTACTGTGTTTCTATTGCCTATTTCATATAATGAATATTTACTTTTCGGCTCGTATCGGTTTATTTGGGGATAATGTACGATTGTAATATACTGCGAGCTGGTTTAATGGCGATAGCGGTGTAATTTACGAAAATAAAATGTTAGAACTATGTCGATATTCAGATATTATATTAACTTTCAATAGCGGTAAAATCAACGAATAAATTTTTGAATATTGTTTTTTATATTTTAGTTGTTATAATAGGTTCATATTTAGGGTTTCTAGTGCTACAGTAAATATGTTATGCAATCATAATATTTTAAAAGGTATTCGAGCGTATCTACTTGGTAAGTTTTATTCGATCTCGTAATATTGACGATATTACGGTATCGAATAAAACTGTTTCTTTCTTGCTCACGATTTAAATTTTCTATTAATATTAATGGCGGCAAAATCGAAGTTGAAGCCTTAGGATGTCTACTGACGGCTAATTATAGAGTTCACCTATAAGCATCCATGTATATAATGTAAATATACTTTTAACAACATAACTCGGGGTTGTAGACAAAATATAATAATTTATTTTAAATTTACAATGTTGCCCAAATCACAGTCGGGGAGATTACATCATAAATAGTAAATAGGTCCAGTACAGTCGCGCGCAAATATTATTATATGCTAATTAATAGGCTTTCAAACAATGCCTACTGTGACAATATTACTGTGAGCGTATTTGGTTATAATGGAATAGGAATGAAAATGGAATAATGGAATAAACTAGGCACTTCAAGAACTGCCAGTCCTTTATAGAGATCCTCCCAGACTAGACCAGACTCATCCAAAAAAAGGATATGATAACCTAGATTATCTCATATAGGTTATCGTATAAATGTCTGTGCCGTGCGTTATAGTCAAGTTCCCACCCTGACTCCTGGCTCCAGCTCCTGACTCCAGCTGGAGAGGCGACATAAATTAAGCGTGCCATTTTATTTACACGCCCATCCTTCGTCTACGAGACGAGCCATGCTTCACCTCTCTCCCGCTCCGCGGTTTTCTTCTGGAATATTCCCTTAGAAAGAGGGATTTTGCCTGCCATGACTCAAGTATCCAGCAGGTAACGCTTAAGAGCTAGATGTCCGTTCTTCCCAAAACCACGGCCAAATCATGACGCTCCATGGGTCATACACTCCATATTCACGCATAGAGTCAAGCCCCTTGAGCACATGTGTTACACGGAAGATGATGGGTTTGTGCTTACAGCGCATTTGCATCTAAAGTATGTGGCGCAGCGCGTCGGTCGTATTCGTTCTATGCGTTAGCCTCCACCCACTTCATCAGCGCATTCTCTCTCTGAGTGCGTGTCTGCCGGTGCCCGTCCCGTAGCAAGTTCATGACTCGTGTCGTCCTGTCATCAACGAAGAGATACACTTTGGTTAGATCATCACTAGCTTCAAGGAGATGACCGGCAAGTTCTGTGGCTGCTGCCCAGTAGACCAAACAGAAAGTCCAGTTATTTCTCACCAAAATAACCCTCTTCTGATGACTACAGTAAGAGCAACCTATATTAGAACCTCACGTTTTGCCATACTTTGGCAAACTCGAAATGCAGTCGAGACGACTATTACGTCATTTCATATTTGGCAAGTTTTACATCGTATCACTTCCAAACTCTGATTGTATAATAATCTAATTTTCAACTTCATAATCCGATAAATGTGTGCTGCAATTGTTAGTTAAACGCACGAAACACTCATGTTATTGCCCGAACCGTTTTGTTAAAGTTAAAATGGCGCCACAAACATGACTTGTGACCGCGCAGATGTTCTCCGCGTCGATTACATTTTACGACTCTCTTGGATATCGCTACGAGTTAGGTAAGATAAGGTTTTTACACATTGCTATTAGAAAGTATGTAAGTAATAATGGCACTATACACTATATATAATATTGGTAGTGCCATTATTGCAGAATATATTATATAGAATGAATTGTAGGTCGTGTTTGAAAAGAACATTTTCATTTCTACATCAACTATACTTACGCGAATTGCCATTGCTACATTGCAGCTTAATCGGGCTAGCACGGCCGGATGCTACAATACTGGCATGGTATTATGTTACATAATGAGGGAATTGGTAGACTCAAGATTACTCCTTGGGGGGAATGGTGTACCCCTTATTAAACATGCTTATACAAATCGGAATAAAGCGAGTTGTCTACCTTCACGCCGTTCCCTCAATGGTCCAACTCGTCACTATGGCCCTACATTTTTTAACTACTCTTATGTTAAGTTTACCCGACTTCATTATAATAAAACTTTAAAGGATTTTGTCGCTATTTTTTTAGTTGTTTAACGATCCAGTTTAGAATTTTTTTTTGTAATAAAATATGATAGCTCGTGCTGATGTGGAAAGTTTCTATGTTTGTTACTCGATCATACCAACCGTACATCGAATTTTGGTGGACAGTGGTAATTTTGTAGCTCATGTATCAGAATATATAGGTTATACAAATACTAACGTGGTTAGTACGTAACGTTAACTTGTGGTTTCGTCTGTGACATAAGTTACATCACGGTAACGTAATTGCCACGTGAGCTCGTGTTCCTAACCGTTTGGTTCGCTGAAGTTTATGTAAGTGTTAATAAAATAGTTCCTACTATGTGACTGGTGCCGAGAAAGGGTAATTTTCAGGATAATAATAATAATTTCCAGGAAGGAAAATTACCCTTCCTAAAATATATTATTATTTCTATTATTAAATCTCCCGGTACCGACCACGTGTTCGCTGCGTGTTTTTGAAGCGTCAATGAACGTCCGCGGTAACCGAAAGGTTAAGGTTATTTACTTCTGTTCTGCGAAACAAGTATTCCGTTTTGAGAATTCGTTTCAGTGTTAGCCTATTTATTAAGCAATACTCTATATGTAGTCTATAATATACTCTGCAATCCGTCCCTATTGGTCATAGGGTATGGTATGTGCAGGTGGAACGGACACTGCTAATATATAACATTTTATAGTAAAGAGAGGACAAATGAGCAGTTGGAGTTTATAGATGACTACTGACGCCCATAAACATCTTCTTCATAGATGCGTTGCCTTACCTCCTCCTTTCCCCTACATGGGCCACCAAAAACTCGCATATCACACGAAACGCGACAGCACAGCTGTCACTTTACACCGGTATCGTGTGAGCGATACCTCGCTGACCAACACAACTCCAAAACAGCATGCCACTAAATCTTCTCTTCTAAAAAAACTTCCCAGTATAAAATCGTGTGAGCAAAAGATAATAGATATAGATAGAGACCTAGTAGTACTGACCCAATTCTGCTGGATCATGGCACTACCTCTTTCCAGTGTAAAATAGATAGTATTTTATGAAGTAGTTAAATTTGAAACCGGCCCATGTTCCCGGCGACTGTACCGCCGTGGCATTATTTAGTGCGCGGCGGCTGCTCGTAACGACGTCTTCGGAACTCCCATCCGAACGCCCGTAAGATATAGTCGGCGATATTAAAATCTGCGCCGTCCGCCTTTCATTACGCGGACCGTTCGCAAATTACTTTGTTATTAACATAATGATAGTGCTAGTCAAAATGGAGAACATACTGAAGGTTAGCAGAGGAAGCATGTTGGAACTTAACATGCGTAGCTTGCTGGTTAAACCATCGGTCCTGCGACTGATTTCTCTCTGGTTTTTCCAAACTGTCTCGGAATTATAAAGCGCTTGTGTCAACTCACAAACTTCTTCAAATAAAATAGAAAACAGAAAAAACTGTTGCATAGTCACTTTAAAAATAGCCGACGTAGAATTTGGTTACGAGGATATTATATAGCCCTTTATTTGAATGTACGGTCGTATTTTGAATCCTAGCTGTAACTTAATAATCCAAAGTTCAGTAACAAGTTTGTTGAGACAATACTGTCGACGGGGACCACAATTATGTGGACGTTAATGTCAGCACACGCCTGCAGCCTCCGAGGAGGAGAAGGAGGTCGGTGTAAGATGGTCCTGTGTACATAATGTACAGTGGGTATTTGCCAAATTTTTAGGGACACTATTGATATTCTTGATATTTCGTCCTTAATCGGTTTTCTATCGCAAATGATTTGTTGTATGTCTCTTATATATTTTTTTGTATGTATTTGGATTCCCTTGAGATTAAATAAAATACAAAACATATATACAAAACTGTTTTAAATTTTTTTTATGATATAAGAGGGCAAACGAGGGCAAACGATTTTCACGACTACCGACGCCCACGAACATCCGCATATATGCGCTGCCCTCCTTTCTCCTCCGACCTCCATGGGCCACCGGCTACTTACACACCGCACGAAACACGACAGCACAGCTGTCACTTTACGCAGGTCTCGTGTAAGCGAGAGGTACCTCCCCGGTCGTGCCGGCCCAATTCGACTGCATGCAAGCATGCAGTGTGGCACTACCTCTTATCAAATATTTTATTGATTAATATATTAAAGGTAGGTATTTAATATATTAAAGGTAGGTATTTATTTATCAAATATTTTATTGATTAATTAAGGTAGGAAAAATAATATCATAAAATTTTATATTTTGTAATGCCACCCATTGCTGCAATAAGAGCTTCTCTAGGCTTTTTGCATCATTCTTTATTTTGGGATTATTATGTCATTCTCTGATCAAGTATTCGATCAGCTGCCGTTTGCTGGTGATCGATTCTTTGGCGATAGCCAGCTCGGTAAGTTCCCACGTGTTTTCGATGGGATTCATATCTGAAGAATTCCCTGGCTAACGCAAAACAGTGTTATTTTTTGAGCGAATCCCGCAGTAACACTTCTGGCTTTACGGCATGGCGCCGAGCATAAAATTATATTGATCATCATCAAGGAACCATTTGTTGTCCAGCGCCGTAACTGGGTTTCTAGTACTCACTTATTAATAGAAAGCACTACAATATACAAGCGCCCCACGCCTTTGGCTGAGATAACAGACCACACCATGAGACTAACTGAACGTTTAACCCTCTCTAAGATGCAATCGACGAGGAATTTTTCACCAGGGCGTCGTCTTACAAAATAACTTTTGTCAATTAAAATTGGAAAAGTTGATTCGTCGGAAAAGCACACTTGCAAATGAATATAATAATAAGTAGAAATCTGATATTGACTGCCTAATTGGTAATATAATACATTATTCTAAAAGGCCATACTTACGCGACTCCAGTCTGCACAGCCATATTTCGATGTTGTCATTCCATTGGAATCGTTTCCTTTCATACTGTCAGTTAGGCGAGGTTCTTTGCAAGGCTGCCGTCCCATCAGACTCTCTTCTCCCAACCGCCTACGCATTGTCCTTTCCGAAATCTTCACACACTTGTTTATCATCGGCATCAAGTGAGCAACGCTCTTCCTTTGGTTTTCGAGGCAGATGTTCTTCATTTTTCAATCAGTACGATGTGAGGTAATCTTTTTACTGCCACATTTCCCAACACGATTGTCCTCAAGCGGCTTGCTATGGACAATTTAATGTTTTATTCGATTAAAGATATATTTTGAAATACCACCCAATACCCGCTACTCTCTATGTCAGGGAATGTGTAAAGTGCAATAACAACTTTCGTACTCTCTACATTTTTTTGGAGAGGTATCAAAAGTCCAAAGGTTTTAGAACGGGTGAGCCGTTCTAAAAAGTAGAAAATTTTAAATTATCTCAGCAAACTAGTAATAAAATGCAAAATCGTATATAGAACATAGTAAAAGTACTTACTTACTTACCTTTTAATTATTTAACACACTAGTCGGTTTAAAAATAATGAAAAATCGTAGACAGTGTATTCTCTGTCTACGTGAAAAATAACAATAACAATAACAATACAATAATATGTACTGCTAATGACATGATCAGAAGAAGTGTCCCCTAATCAAAAACTGGCGCAAGTATCCTGCGTGTTGCCACTTGACAAAAACAATAACAATGATACCAGTAGCTATATCAGATAAAATAACCCTTTTAAAACTACATCATAATATTTTAAACAGTATAATATAATCAACTATAAATTAAGTATATAAAAGCAATGTCCCTAATAATTTAGCCACCCACTGTAATTAGCATTCCTTGGTTACATATACAGAGGTTATTAGGTGACAATTCATAATATACCCCTAGAGATTACGATAAAATTATTATGATGCTTTTATATAATATATTTTTTTAGTAAAAGATAGTACCACGCTTCGTAAAGTCAAGTTTCTAGCGTAGTGAGTCTCCGGTGGCCCAAGGTAAGCGGATGAGGGTGAAGGGCAATGCTTCTGTATAACCTCTGTGCAGGTGTCTATGGTCCTCGGTAGCCATGAAAATGGTCCTGACTGCTAGGTTGACATATACTATATAAAACTCTATGTTATATATTGTTTTGTAATTTGTGATGTTATACTCAAAAAAATATTGGATACTGAAAAGAATTGTCTATAGCAAGTATAATTTAAAAAAAAAAATGGCTTTGGTACGGACCTCCGACCTCCGATCAGAAAGAGTCGTTTCATTTTTTGATAACACCAAAGGTCTACCGAAAATGAAACGACGAGTCATAATTTATATTAAATTAAGAAATTAACAAATCTAAAAAAAATATAATTAATTAATGACAACAAAAAGTGTGTGCTTTACACACAACTGAAGAAAAACTTAATTATTGACTTATTACACGAATTCGTTGTCGTAGTTCCAATGTCATAACATGTTATAACGTGATATTTATTTTTTAAATACAAAAAGTTTTACTTTAACCGTATTTGAATTTTGAATTTGAATGACAACTTCTATTGGCCTCGCCCGATGTCAGACTTTTGTAACGCTCTCACCAGCTTACTCCTCATGTCAAGCGCGCCTACAGAAGTTTTACTTTAATAAAAGCTAATACATCGCTCGACATTTGTGCAGGAGCTGTGCATGAAGAGGAGTGTTTAACCGGATAGAGCTATTTGAGCGCGACGGGAAAAAGTATTTTTACGATTATGATTGCATCTCGAGAAAAAGCTCTGTGCATACTTATTGCGTGGATAAGGAACTTCGCTCCAAACAAATGAACATAAACAGATTGAGAGATGAAATTAAATGCGTGTATGTAACACATTTAATTTCATTTTCAGAAGTTTTTTGATGAGTAATGTTTAATGGGGCTGTATAGCATGCTGCGTACCACTGGAAAGTGGAGCTACGCACTCCCGTAGCACAGCTACGCAGAGCTACGAGACTGCTACGAGTTACAGATTACTGTTATTTAATAATTATATTTCTTTTTATATTATGTCTATCGATGCTTTGGCTAGTGGACATAGAATGTCGACTAAAATTTCATACGAAATATTGTTATACATTACGATTCTATCTCTGGTAATCAAATCCCGTGCATTTGATTACTAGATAGAATAACGATAACGGCCCTTAAGTTCTCACGTCTATGGCAGAGTATAGTAAGAGGTAGTGCCACGCTGTATGCACGCGTGTAGCCGAATTGGCCAGGCAATGCAATTAGCACGGCCGAGGAGATATTTAAATATGTAAAGTGACAGCTGAGCTGTAGCGTTTCGTGCGGTGTGGAAGTATCTGGTGACCATGGGTGCCATGGGATGATATTCTATTTTCAATGGGATCGAAATTTACACGGGTGAAACCGCGGAGCGCAGCTAGTAGTATAAAATAAGGTCACTTTCCACCGTCGCGTATGTGTGTCTGATGCTTAGATATTTAAAACTACGCAACAGATTTTGGTAGGGCTTTATTTATTAGATTGAGTCATCATTAGAGATGATATCATCGAATTTAACGCGTGCGAAGCCGGACGCGGTAAGTTGGGACCTAATATGGCGACATCAAGGGTGGTGCGGGGGTAGAGAGCGGGGAATGGAAGTCTTGCCAGGTCCCAACTTACCGCGTCCGTGTAGTATGTATAAAAATAAAACTACCGACTTTAAATGAACATAATTTGATATTTTGTACGCTCTAATATTTAATGTTTGTCTATTTGCCCATAGACTTAATAAAAAGTATAAGTCTATGTATTTGCCCTGAAAAAGAGAAAATAGTAATGTATTCTAGTATTTTAATATTACTATGCATAAATAATTAATGAGTAACGTTTTGAGCAAGTTGTTTTATTTGAATTGCTCCTTCAAAGGAGCTTAACTAACACTAGTTACAGAATTTCATTTCACTTCAATCATATAATTTTGTTTTTATTCATTTTCATTTAAATTTATAAGTAAGAACGCCATTCTGCGTTGCAGCCATATTGGATCGGCACGACCAGGGTGCTATTTCTCGCTTACAAGATATCGCTGTAAATTGATAGCTTTGTTGTCGCGTTGCGTCAGGTTTGTAAGTAGCCGGTGGCCCATTGGGGAAGATGAAAAGGCCTCATAACGACCATACTGAGGTCCATAGGCGTCATTTGTCATTAAAAGATAAAAAGGGTAAAAAATAGTAAAAAGAGCACCTCTTTTTACTATTTTTTCCCCTTTTTATATAAGAAAAAATAATAATATCTCTTTCTCAAGAACGTATCTATTTGAGTCTGTCCACATTTTCTTGGAACTTGGAAACTTCTTGGAAATTTCGTCTAAGGTATAAAATCTAAGATTTATAAGATGGTTATCATAAGAGGAGCAATTTTTGTATTGCAGCTGAATCCGGCATCATAACTGCACGTTATTCTTCTATCGACTAACTAGACAGCAAGACATCATCAGTTGGAGATCGAAAGAGTTATTGCTAATTAACATAAATGCTTTTTATTATGTTCTCCTGGTCAAATTTCGGTTACGTCACCCATTTACTTGAGTCATCTGCGCGAGACTTATTATCGTGCACGTGCGTGCAGATGTAGATGCAGACGTGCACTCTCCGTTCCGTCATTCGCGTATATTGAAGGGTTGACAGTCTGACACTACCGGAGATAAATAAGGCACAGAATCACAGCGGAATGTAAGTAGCCGGTGGCCCATGGAGGGGGGGAGGACGGGGGCAACGCACCTGTGTATAAACTATACGGATGCCTATGGACGTCGGTAGACATGAAAATGGCTCCGCTTACTCATTTGCCCCCTTGTACTATAAAAAAAAACTGGCTTTATGTGCTTACTAATCACTGAGGTGTAACACCGCCATCTTCCCGACTTCGGACTGTAATGAGAAACCATTAAACATTCTTTTTAACTTCACACAGGACTCAAACTGACGATCGGCAGTTGAAAACTCTTTCCACTTGACCACGAGGCCAATACGCTTTATACCCAGCAGTAAACATTTAAAATGATGATGATAATGTTATTCAGACATAAAATAATGTAGCTAATGAAAAAGCTAGACCGAGACTTTTTTTAATGGCCTTCTATTTATATACATTTAATAATGTTTGTAAGCTGAAAATTTCAGAGAACCTGAGTTATAAATCCTAATATATTACGCCTGTCAGCGACCTTAATAATATAAAATTTAGCTTTTTTTTATTATCAGCATATTTTCAAGAATTGTCTTGATGAATATACCGTAATAAAAAATGAGAAAGATAGTTTGATATTGTGACTTTTTAGTACTTACATAATCTTGTACTTTTTGTATTTATTATTAGAAGCTGAAAAATCCCAATAACACCTTTTGGTCGAACCTGGCTCTTCACGACTGTAGTTAAACACGTTCGCTACTAGGCCACGAGGGAGTCATACAATAGACAGTCTCGCCATCTCGCTGTCAAACTCCGACCTTATCTGTAGCTGAGTTATCGATTATTATTTAGGTATATTATGTATTAGTAGTACTTATTTAGGTATATTACGTATCAGGACATGTTTGTTAAGTCAAAAAGTCTGTCCTTACAAGTGGGTCCTTTAGTTCGCAGTCCCTGTGAATATACCCTAAACGCCAGCAAAATGGAAACGGCGCCGTTCTTGAAAAGATAACGGAATGAGAAAGGGAATTTCAAGAACGCGACCTTTTCTTTTGTCCGATGGTTATCTGTTGTGCCTTTTTTGTAAAGCCCCCGTACCACTAAACGGCTGAAGCGCGCGACGTTATCAGACTTGTACCAAGGAATTTCATTTTCACTTCACATTGGACAAACCATCCGTTGGACTTTACCGTGGCCTTTGATACAATATTCATTGATTTTTGTGGAACACATAGGTGTATGGAACCGAAATTACTATCTATGCGTACATTATCAAACTATGAAATATGGCGTTGTTGTTATTTCAAACAGTGAATGCTCTCTGGCTGTGACCCTTGGAGGGAAGGGGGCAGCCCATCTGTATAACTTCTTTATGGATGTCTATGGGCAGCGATAGCCAGGAAAATGGCTCCGATTGCTCACTCCCTTATAACATAACAATAATGGTGAGGATCCCTAACGTATCGCATGCTTTACATCAACAATGGTCTCAGGTGGCTGTCATCATGGCTGCAGCGAATGAAACGATAAAATTGTTATATTAACTGGTTACGGTTAGCTATAGAGAGTCGACAGATTTCTCTGTTAGCGATCTCTGTCATAACATGTGCGAGGTATGGACACGCGCCAACGTACCACCGCGGATACGGAATGATACAGAAGACGGACACCAGTCTTCTCTCGACGGGCACCATGTTGTATAAGACAGGCTGCTCTCGACGGGCACCATGTTGTATAAGACAGGCTTCTCTCGACGGGCACCATGTTGTATAAGACAGTCTTCTCTCGACCGACGCCATGTTGTATAAGACAGGCTGCTCTCGACGGGCACCATGTTGTATAAGACAGGCTTCTCTCGACGGGCACCATGTTGTATAAGACAGTCTTCTCCCGACGGGCACCATGTTGTATAAGACAGTCTTCTCTCGACCGACGCCATGTTGTATAAGACAGGCCAGTCAACTCTGACGTGTTATAACCATCCTACGTCTACTATAAGGTATGAATATGCAACAAAATCACACTTGATTTCAAAGAATTGAAAACTTGTAAAATTAAAACACAGAGTAGGTGGGGTGGAAGTTATTGTGTTTTGGAGAAGAACAATTCTGATTAATGTGCTTGTTTTAGTACTATCTTTTTATAATCAATCGTTATATTAAGTTGTGTATAGTTAAGTGTCGTGTTTATTATAATAATTAATTGTCTAACGGGATATATTTGTGTTTTCCAAAAAAAAATGTGAATGAGTGTAATTTTCCTACTAAGAAGTATTAGATTATATATTATAATAATTTATTGTTATTAAATAATTTGTTCTCAAATAAGTTGGACCTTTTTGATAAAGCCACCAACCCATGGCATTCTGGCTTGCCAACTAAATATGACACACACTTGAAAAGCACATCCAGTAACAAAAATAGAACGAAGATTTCACAACAAACCAAGGCCGTAAGCGCACACGTATTTTCAACGCGCGGGCGACGCTCAGATGAACCGTGTGTGTGTACACACGTTTGTATTACGAACCAGCAGCGTTGTGTGTAAGTAGGCGGTGGCCCATGGAGCTGGGAGGAGGAAGGAGGGCAGCGCATCTGTTTATTTTCATGCGAATGTCTATTGGTGTCGGTAGTCATGAAAGTGGCTCCGACTGCTTGTTTAGCCTATTATACCCCATAAAAAGGGCTTTGCGGTTTCACCCGCTAAACTCAACCGCGGGTTTCGCTCCTTATCAGTATCAATCCTTATCTTATCAGTAACGTGGTCGTATATAGCTTATAGCTTTCCTCATTGATTAGGCTATTTATCACTAAAAAGATTCCAAAAATATAACTAATATGCTGAGTTTGGCCATCTCATCATAATTACAGCAAGACGGATACCGCACCGTGTATTACCTATAATGACCGCTATGGTTTCGTATTTTAGGCGGTTGGTGTTTTCGATGGCCTGGTGAAGGGAAGGGACAGCATTGAAATAATTCACATTTAATAGGCGTCGGTGGTAGCGAGCAAAATGTTATTTGTTTGGTCCTTCTAATTTTTTCTTTATATTTATAAATACTAAATAAAAAGACGGCGTCAAAAACGTGCTTAACAAAAACAGCGTGTGCGCGCGTTTAAACCGCGTCGTGTGCTTATGGCCTTAAGCCTCAAGCCCACAACAGTCTTATTGGGTTACCGGGCCACTCGATCTTGTTCCGACCTTTAATATTTGAACAAATCGATTGAACAGCTCATAAATCATATCCCATTGTTAAGGAATAATTTGATTCATTGTTAAATTGATTCATTATTGGTGGTCCTTCCCCATTACTAGTTCCTTTGAGCCCCGCTAATAGCCTGCCGCGTATTATTTATACATGCTGTGAGTTTGTTGTGGGTTATCGATTATTGAATAGTGTTCAAGGGCAAAAATAATCGCTTTAGTGTATTGAAATTTTTTTATGGGTATCATATTTAACCCTTCAAGGCTGCGCTGTGTTTGTATATAACAATGACTAGGACGGGTGTAAAAATACTCAGAATGGTGACTTATGGTGTCTCTCTGCGTACCTCAAGATGAGGATCAGTTGTTGCCAAATTTTAGTTTTTTTTTTCATAGTGTAAGGAGGCAAACGAGAAATCGGCGCCATTTTAGCAAGTAGCAAGCGAGAGGTTCCCCGGTCGTTCTAAATCGGCTGCAATCTGCATGCAAGCATGCAGTGTGGCACTACCTCTGAATATTTCCAGCAACTCCGCAAATTAAAGACTACTGAGTTCTTTTTATAATTTTAATAAAGTGACCATAAAGTGATTATCAAACAATCAATCTCCTGTACATTCTCTCTCTACAATGGACCAATGGAAACGGTAAACGAGATAGCATAATAGTCATTTTTTTTTGACGCAGGGAAAATGCTTTTAGGCACCGTCCAACCGACTCTGGGTGAGCCGGGGTGTGTCGGACTCGGCACGGGGCATCTACCGACTAAAAACCACTGCGAGAGCCTTCGGCCGCTATGTTGGAGTACCCCAGATCTATCAGCAACAGGGCAATAATAGTCACTAGGTATATGCCAGTATGTATGTGGTAGGCACGCCACAGTTGGCCCGCAATACAGATTTACAACAGGTCTAACCTTGTTGCTACTGATGATTCCCATTTACCATTTTATCGCTAGCATTAAAACTTCCATACACTTAATTTCTTATCCCAACACTCGCGTATTAAAGGTCCTATTGGCTGCATGATGAATATGGTAATCCACCACCTGCGTACACCTGCTCGCCTGTTTCACGAAGTTTCAACGACCGCTTCTCCTTTCTTCGTTCTACAAACATTTATTCGTGAAATTTCCATCATTGTTACATTAGATTAATCAAATCCGCTTATTAGAATAATAATTTGACGGCAGAGACAGTATTAGGATGAATTAAAGATGATGTATGAATATGCATGTAACATCATACAAGACATACACGCGGGTGTAAGCTGAACGAAGTAATGTTATTATGCGTGTAATATATTCGTAATCTAAGAACACTTCGCGCGCTCTATTTCATAAGCTGTAAGCTTTATTCATTATATTCCTTGCGGGTCCTGAATTTTCACGTTCCCCTGCGTTTCCTGAAATAATTTTATGCAGATAATTTAATAATACATCAAATTGAAACTAGAAACTTCAAACTGGTCTTAAACTAAGGTTTTAAGTATGGTGGTGCAAAGCGGACATAAGAAAGTCAAAATATGACGTCAACGAAACGGTGACCACGTTTGCAACGTAGCAGACGAGAGATTTTTGTTATGCAGAGGACGGACCAGGTGAAAACTCGGGGAAGTTCCCGAAAAAAATGGAACCTTTGTAACTAGGAGAAATAACGCACATGGCGGACTTTAGTCCACGTTGATCGGAAATGTAGAGATACATTTACGGGCAACAAATGATCGCACATCATGTGCGTTGAGCTCGCGGTAAATACACTACAGGTTTTTTATTCGTGCACTGTACTTTTTTCTCAGTCGCGGAGAAAACTCCGTCTGCGTAGGCCCTTAGATATCTTCAGTATTGTATAAAAGTAATTCATTAACGTATTCCTTCTAGAGAAGTGTGCGGTTGGCGAGTGACGTCATCCTTTAATACTAACTTTTACCAACTACTTCCTAAAAGGGAAATTAAACAGTTAACTATTCTGTTCTTTCAATATGATGTTGTGTACAGGACGAGGGCCGTAGCTAGGCGTAGCTGAACGCTGCGACACTAAACACACAACAAACGTTTTTCTGAAAACAGTAAGTATTAAATAAACAAATCTTAAATCTAAAATAATATAACAAATGCGAAAGTTTGTATGTTTGTTTGTTACTCTTCCACTGAACTGCTGAAACGATTTTCATGAAATTTGGCACACACAGAGGATAACTTGGATTAACACATAGGATAGTTGTGAAAAAATTTTACTATGGGATGCCGTGGGATGATTTTCTATTCACGAGGTTGAAATTTACGCGGGTGGAACCGCGGGGCGAAGCTAGTAAGTTATAATTTAATATAAGAATATACACTCATTTTTTCTTTATAAACTTTTAATTACCTACACCCAAAAGCTTCAGAAACAATAGAGACGTAATTACGTCGCTTTCTTCCACCTTTATCTTATACTACTAATATTAAAAAGGCGAAAGTTTGTGAGAATGTTTGTTACTTTGTCACACAAAAACTACTGAACGGATTTTAATGAAACTTTACAGTAATATAGCTTTCATACCAGAATAACATAATAAGTTAAAAAATATAGGCATTTTTGAAGTCCGAAATTAACGCGGGCGAAGCCGCGGGCGGAAGCTAGTATACCATAATTTCTGAATGGTAAGTTTTCTTATACATAACGGAGATCTTTAAAAACCTATACAAGTGGTAACATGTCCAGCCAAGTCCAAAGAAAAATTGACATCGCAACACTTGAAAGTACAAAGAAACATTACTAGTATAGAACTTGGCTGTTGACATTTACTATTTCGAGGGGCTCAAAGTTTCCAGCTGGCGGACGGCTCGCTCGAGTAAAACCCTCTTAAATTATCAGTTGACGTCACACGAGCCGTACATCTAATTAACTTAATTATGGGGGCCTCTCCAGATCGCGAGATTTAGCATATTAAGGATAACGCCTCCCCCCCTCCTCTCCTTCACCCTAAACTCCTTAATCCCCTCCCCCAGTCGCTCACACATTAAACTCATGAAAACTTTTAATATTGTCGTTAAATTAAAATTGTTGGTACGCTCTTTCTTAAGTCTAGTCTATCTTGTTCATCTTGGATAATGTACTTGATAGTTCTATTTTTAAAAAGTCTTATCTAGTATACATATTATTATAGTGTATATACAAAGTGTATATCCTAATATATGAAACTTTCGTGGCCCGATATTTGTCCGAAGTAATCTCCAAAACTACTATAACGATTGTAATGAATTTTCACACAGACATGTAACTCCATCCAACTTGAAAGAGGCAGTAGTTAACTCAATATTTCATCATTAAAATCAGTCGATTACTTTCATGAATTAGCGCGGAAAAAGATAGCGATACTTGATTTTTATATACTCAGATTTCCGTGGTCTAACTTCCCTTTAAAGCTATAATTACGGTGGCAAAGGTTTCAAACACAAAATGAGTTGCAGTCACAAACAGTTACACCCAATACTTCCGTAGATTGCGCACGTGAAGGACGTAACTCCGGCAAATAAATCCGCACACTAACAAGTACAGAAGTTCTGTAAATTCGCCAGCGGTCTCGCAGCGCGCAGTAAATTCCCGACACTTGTCCGGAACTTTCGCAACTTTGTGATACAATATCTTTGAGAGAATTCAAACTAGCTAACGCGAGCGTAGTGTGTTCTGCTTCGTGGATGTGAGTTTGATATCGCCGTGGCCAGTAACGACTTGAGACCCAGTAAGATGAAGTAGAACCATTGTTTTAGTAATGCGTAGTAGATCGAGACTTCTAATCCATGAACATTTGTATCATTATTATGCGTGTAAAACACTTTTGTGACGATTACAACTTGCCTCTGTATCTGTTATGACTGACCGTACACGTAAGTAATACTTAAATAAACTTATAGTCTAAAACATTATATATATATATCTATTAATTTGCAAAGATGGAAAAGACAATTACATAGTTGAAAAAGAGCTTTGCATTAATACACCATAGGACTGCATGGATGCAAACTAAACATCATAACATCCGATGTTGAAATTGGTGTAGACTGAAATATCTATAATCAGATAGCAGAACTTTAAACCCCTTTATTCTCACACACACACATATAATTTTGTCTCAGTCATATTTTCACTGCTTTAGTCGCGCCGCCCCAAATCATTTACAATACATCAATACCATTAGCATTTACGCGCATAGAATTGCTATCAATTTAGAATTGAACCTTTCAAAGCGGCAGCAATATCTCGTTAGTAATGAAGAGAGCATTTATTACAAAAATGAAGTCACTTTGATAGAAGATAATGTAATTTAGGTCTTTGTTAAGGTACCTACATTTAATATTCTGAATAAATGTTTTAATGTTGAACAAATTTTATTGAATTCAAATAAAATTATAGGCCTAATGTTAAATGTGATTTGAAGTTAAAAGTAAAGTCATTATCACTGATTTTTTCATGCGTTAATTTACTTATAAAATTGTATTTTAATATTAATAAAAGATATTTATTCAATCTCGTTGTTTTATCGACAGATACTTTCCTCCTCTGATAAAGTAATCATCACTTTGTCTTAAAGAAAATTTATCACAAATATCACATCACATCACAGTCACAGTGTGAGATTAGAGTTACGTGTTTTAACACGATAAAATATTTATGAAAGTGTACTATTGAAAACTGCCTTTGCTCGACGTTTCGGCCGTGTTACACAAGTCACGAGCCGACCACACACACGACAATATTTTATCGTGTTAAAATCCGTAAAGTACCTAACTACAAAATGAGTAACAAACGTAAAATTCATAATCAAGCATTATCAATAAAATATAGCGTATCATCATCATCATCCCCCGTAGAGCACCAAGTGTCACTATATTATAATAAACATATAACATGCTAGAGCGCCCCGCGGTTTCACCCGCGTAAATTTTGATCTCGTGGACAATAGAAAATCATCCCATGTCATCACATAGGAACACTTTTCGGAATAAAAACTACTCTTTGTGTTAATCCAAGTTACCCTCTATGTGTGTGCCAAATTTCATAAAAATCGGTTCAGCTGTTGTTGTGTGAAGGAGTAACAAACAAACAAGCATACAAACTTTTACATTTATAATAATAATAGGATATCACTACTGAAGAGACCTTTATGATGATGAACTTACAAGATCGGGTAAGTATTTCCGTACACACACAGTTTGTAACTTTACCTCTTTACAACATTAATATTCATTTATAATTTGGTGCTCATCCTGTTACATAATCATGTATTATATAACAATTAACGACGAGCGCCTCGGGGCTCGCGTCTTTAACATCCTCGAGTAATTTCGCTCGGAGGTGCGCTTACACGGATAATTCGATTGCCAAATCCGCGCCAAATTTGTTATGTTAAGACGAAAGTGAGCGGTTACAAGACAAATTCGTTAGCTTAGATAATACGCGTGTACATGTTAACATCAATTTCAACAGAATTCCCGTTGGCTTGATACGTTAACTTCGTCAAATGTTTAACGAAAAATGTAATCTACACTCGTTGTTTAGACAATTGCTTTCTATATTATACAAGCTGCATTTCACCGTCATAAAATCTATCCAAGAGGAAGGGAAAGAAGGAACTTTTTGCGATCGTCCTAAAACTGAAAAACAATGCAAAAACTACATTCTAGAGGCAACGAGGTTAACTACATTATTAAAGCACAACAATAACGACACATCATTCCGAAAAAAACGAAATTGAAATAAAGATCGCGGACAAATGAGAGGAGAACAAATGGAAAAATAATGTAAGCGGAAAGGGCGCGCGTCTGTTAATTTATATTTATTGGCTACTAAATCTCTGCGTCAAAGCTACATCGCGCGGCGCAATATATCTCGCTAAATGAGGGACGAGTAGACGAAATCAGTGGCCTGTAGATATTAATTCTGTAATCAGACCAGGTACGAAGTTTGCAGTAGCAGGTCCAACTTGAATACAAGAAGTTTGGTGTCAATGAAGAATTACAGCATGGTCCCAACTCGCAAAGGGTATGAAGCAAAGTATGGCCTTCAGGACTTAGTCTTGATGGTTCATTACCATTACCACCAGTAGTACCATTCTCGAAAACATGAACGTTTCCGTACATTTTACGACCTTTTTACATAACTAAAACGAACCCACATATAAATCGCAGTTTAATCTATACTCCCGCAACAAACACCACGACCATCACTTAACTCAACATTGTTTGAATAAACCGTGGAAACTGTCTCACAAATCAGTCAGCGCGGTCCTGGGAGTGTGCTTCTGCGAATGTATTGCGTATTAGAATAAATGTCCCATTTCCAAAAGGCCCGTGTTGATATTTCCCATTGAATTTAGGGACGTGAGTTATGGTCCGATATATCTTCGGGAACTTTTGTTGTGTTATGACTAGAAGATATACTAAAGTGATGGCGATTTTATGTATAAACGATATTATAATCAAACTACATTTAATCCTATTAATATTATAAAGCGAAAGTTTGTATGTTTGTTTGTTTGTTACTCCTTTACGCAAAAATTGCTGAACCGATTTTCATGAAATGTGGTGCTCAAATAGAGGATAACTTTTTTATGGTATAGGCAAACGAGCAGCTGGAGCCATTTTCACGACTCCCACATACATGCGCATTGAGAATATACAGATGCGCTGCCCTCCTTTCTCCTCCCACCTCCGTGGACCACCGGCTACTTACACACCGCACGAAACGCGACAGCACAGCTGTCACTTTACGCCGGTCTCATGTAAGCCAGAGGTACCTCCCCGATCGTACCGGCCCAATTCGACTGCATGCAAGCATGTAGTGTGGCACTACCTCTTACCTAAAATCTTGGATTAACACATAGGATAGTTTTTATCCCGAAAAAATGTTCGAAATTTACGCGGGTAAAACTGCGGGGCGCAGCTAGAGGTACATAAAACTATATTTTAGCTCATACATGTGATCCGAGTTTATCATGAACCAATACAATTCTAAATAAAAGAAGGGACTAAAGATGTAAGTGACATATTAAGTAGGTATTAAAAAGCGTAAATCATTACGCGATTCTCTTTTGATTTTAAAACCATTTCTTAAGGAGGTATCTTCAGTCAGGGTCACCTACAAAAGTCTAAGAGTCGGTAAACTAAAGTGGCAATGGGAAGGCGCTAAGGAAGTAACCTTGTCGAAATACAAAGTGGTGGGCGCCCAGCTGGTGGACTGACGACTTGGTTGTTGTCGGGGAGCCGCTGGAAGTAAGTGGCTCGCGATCGGGACCTACCGCGCTCGATGGGGGAGGTCTATAAGAAAAACTGCGTGTTTGCCAGCTCAGACACTTGTATTGAGTTCTTTTCTTACGCGAATCTGACGCAGGATGCTCAAGTGATAACTTTACGCTAAGAGTTAATATTTCACGCATTTTTTAAAACCCACGCTCCCCTTTTATGAAGTCAACTCCTATATTTTTTCAGTCCGATCAAACCAATCAATTGATTTCCTAACCCGTAAGCGGCTGCTGTAAATTGTACCTGTGTATTTATGAACCAAGATAAATGTTACCCCGCTGGCCTGCGGTCCACCTCGGCATCAATCCGGCGCACTCAACCCGCATCCCGCGATAAAACAATCAAATCATTATCAGATCTGTTCTATTTAATTTTCTCACCTAACGGGGGTCATTTGTCCCGGGCCGAGTGAATTTGACAGGCGGCCATTAATCACCGGCCGTCAAGTTGACAGCTCGTTGTACATGACCCCACCGAGTCTAAAGTTTAAATCCGTAACACGCGGCCCCGCGTACCGCCGCGCGCCGCGATAAACTTCGCCGTATAACGTTGTTTATTGAATTTTATAACCCTGCCGCGGCCGGGGCGAACCTTGCAGACTTTGATTAGCGCTGTAATAGCTATTTATTTGTTGTTAAGTTTTTATGGGGCTGATTATACTGGTAATTAAGAACTGTTTACGACTAAAGCTTAATTATTTAGTTGCCTAATGAGCAAGCTAGCTTATAAAGCAAGAATGACTAAACATTATTGCACATTATAGCTGATAATTAATACAATATAAACTAACTTCCGCCCGCAGCTTCGTCCGCGTGGATTTCGGACTTCAAAAATGGAGTCATTTTTATACAGGGTCTGTCGTAAATAATGGATAACCCGTGACCTGGAG
>LUGF01051129.1:375703-385722 GCA_001625245.1 Calycopis cecrops | reverse complement strand
CTTAAACATAAGAGTACAGTAAGCTCTTCTGGATGTAGCAAGTACATTAGAAATATACATAGGTACTCTTGAAAAAAAAGAATCATTTCAACTCTAATTTCGTAAAACTACTCTTCTGAACTCCAGTAAACTACATTTCAACTGCACAAGTCAAGACCAAGAGTTTTTATATAAAGTGTAAGCTAAAACAATGTAGCTAATTTAGTTGTAAGGTAATGTGATTATACAGGGCGTTTCCGGCGTGTGGTCGGGACACGGGAGATAACTTCAGGCGCAGTTGTGTACGGAAATTACTGTTGGACGTGTTGACATCTTTCTGGCTTAGCTCTAATCTACAACTTTACGTTCTTGCGCTAAGTTTGCGAGCTCCAAAGGAAAGGAAATTATATAATACTGGATAAAGTTTAGAAGTTTTCAATGTGTGAGTCAGGATTTAGTTTTACATTTATATTAGTTAATCAATTTAATTCTTAGTTACCTGTGTCAGTGTACAGTTTTCTATACATACCTGAACGGATTGATTATACTGTAATACCTAATAAATACCATATTAATTTAGTAACAAAATAAGTATAATTTAGTAAGAGGTAGTGCCACACTGCATGCTTGCATGAGGCCGAATTGGGCCGGCACCACCGGGGAGGTATCTCTCGCTTACGCGAGACTGGCGAAAAGTGAAAGCTGTGCTGTCGAGTTTTGTGCTGTGTGTAAGTAGTCGGAGGCCCGGGGAGGTAGAAGGAGAAGGAAAGGCAGTGCATCTGTCATCTGTTTATGGGCGTCGGTAGTCATGAAAATGGCTCCGACTCTTTGTTTGCCCCGTATGAATTGCTGCGACTTTAACGTCATTATTTACGTCCAAAGTAAGAAACAGCTTCCCAATTATTACTGTATTTAAGCCAAATAAATTAATTACCAACTCCCACGGAGTTTGAGGGCACATGTGCACAAGGTACTTTATTCAAGACGGAGCCTCACCCAAATAAGGCTAATGAAAATCTGTTAAGGGGCATCTAATTCATTATGTAGGTACTGTTTATCGTAATTAAGTGAAAGGACGTAAATGCAAAGATTTATTCGGATAAGGCTATACCTTTATTTATGTGGCACCTTCGCTTGTTTATCTAATTAACTTTTTAGCTAATGGTATTATCTAGGCGTGTCCCGGGTGAATTCATTTACATGTTTGTTTGTGTCGTTATTGGATAAATAGCACCAGTTGGAAATAGATTTTGGAACTGTGATGTTGTATAAAGAACTCTGGGTGTTGCCCAAGTATTTTTTTATGGTATAGGGGGGCAAACGACCAGTTGGAGCCATTTTCATGACTACCGACGCCCATTGACATCCGCATAGAGGCTATACAGTACGCTGCCTTCCTTTCTCTTCCCACCTCCATGAGCCACAGGCTTACACAATACACATAGTACGAAATGCGACAACACAGCTTTCACTTTACGCCTGTCTCGTGTAAGCGATCGTGCCAGCCCAATTCAACTACATGCCAGCATGCAATGTGGCACTACCTTCTACTATTCAACTGTTTAGCTTCATGTTGTTCTTTGTTGTTGTTGTTCTGTGATGTAGTATAAAAATTGTGGGTGTTGCCCAAATATTAATCTAAGAACCCTTTAATTAGATACAATGTAGGTATCTAAAGAAAATATATTATTGTAGCCACCTACCGTACGTTAATAAAACAGTCTTAAACCGCTCTTCGGCCTTTCATTACGCGATACTTTACTCCTTTAAAAAGATTTATTTTTAAACGAAGTAGATTTTAAGTGACTCCCTTTAAGCCACTGACATTGGTGCAATTTACTTCGCTTCTTAAAACTAATGTAAAATGAAAACTACGATTACAGGTTTTATCCAGTTTGTGAGAGTTTCGAATTTCCTAATATTCGACTCCAAGATTTAAAGATTGTTTCAATCCAAAGACTATACAAATATAATCTAGGTTCTAATCTTAGCTCTAGATGCTAGTAGAATAGAAAAAATCATCTTTGTATTTAATTAAGGTCTACAACCAGCATTCTTATGTTTATTGGCATATTATGCGCATCATAGGATATTAGGGTAGGATTTATAATTTTAGGAGAGCTGCAGCTTATATTATATATACCTAACTTGTACTTAAAATTATATATTTAAAGGAACTAAAAGTAAGTGAATACTAAAATAAAACGTTATAGTGCATAATAAACGATCAAGGTTTTATTTAAATAATACGCGTGTGCAAGATTGAATGGAGACAGACTCTTGATACTGATGGTTGACAGCATAAATCTAAATTCCCTCACACAAGTGAGAGCCACTGTTTGCTAGCCCCAGATTTTACGCAAAGCTTAAAACCACCACAGAGAGCTAATGCACTGAGTTGCTAAAGCCCAACTTGTGCAGCGATTTTAATCATATTTTGTAAAGTTCATTGATATAAATAAGTTCTGATTCAAATAAACACAGCTGTGAGTTATTAAAATAAAACATATTATTTTTGATTTAAATGTTGATGAATATTCAATTATTCAGTTTTAAAGTTAGCTGATACATATTTAAGTCCAGCATTTTTGTAATCTAATTAATATGAAGATATCAAAATTTATTTTAGTTTATTTTTATTACACGTAAATACTATATTTTTGTAATTCTGATGTGTCTATTCGGGGTCAAAATACTGGGGAAGTAAGAAGCCTTTCAGTTGCATAATTTCTTTGTAAATTGGTGACTATACTATCACGTTTTGGTTAGTTTTTGTATGTCTGTTAGTTCATGTTATAGCGATATGGGGTGAACGAAGCCAACGCATATTTTTTTGATGTTAATGATCGTTGGTATAAATAAACAAAATTTGTCCACGCTAGCGGCCTTTTGGTGTCTTAGTAAGAAGCCAGTAAGTTTGAAAATGTTCTATAGTAAATTTAACAGTTTATGTAATAATTTTAATAAATATCTCAATAGTTCCTAGTTTCAAACCAACAAAAAAAGATTTAGAGCTACAATACAGTCGTGTCATGGGAAATACTCTATTCTCCTCTAGCTTCTTTTCTCCAAGGTAAGATGTTTGGTGAACAATAAATAAATCAAACACCAACAAAGTATCAATGTTTGTAAACGACAACAATGTAGTTGGGAAGTTGCACCCTCATGTACTCCCCACGATATTCGCGATGACAGATGCTCTTGAAAAATATCCCCCTTCAAAAACACAGGAGACACAAAAATAACTCTCCAGAGTAAATAATACATCAAAGGGCTAAGTGATTGATGCGCAGTCGGGGCGGTGGGCGATTTAGTGTCATTAATCTCTGTTCACCCCCGCGCCAAGTGAGCTCGCACCGCCGGGGACTGTTCACACTTCATCGTGCCCTATGACACGACATAAAATCGCTTTTAGGTTAAATATTCAATCCTTTTTTTACAAACAATGAAAATATAAACAATTGGGCGACACGTGCATACTTCGTTGGTAGTAAAAAAAAGTCAATCATAATACAATATAATCGATATACTTCGTAATAAAACTGCTGCAAGCTATTTATAAGTGAAAGAATAGTTACAATCTGCCCAGGAGTTTTTGAACCTATTAGATACAAAAATAAACAAATAAAAGTCTTTCTTATTTATAATATTATAGATACAAAAAGCTATAGATAACTTACGTTATTAACTTTTAAGAAGCGTACGACACATGACGGCCGTGGACTTACAGACCTGGTAGTACACTTATAGATCTAGATAAAGTAGGGGATGACCGTTGGATTTAAAGTTAGACTCTGGTGAAGTCCTACACCTATAAGTGGACTTCTTTTGGCTGCTGCTGCTTCTGCTGATGATGATAATGCTGATAATGATGATAATATTCTTGTATTAATAATAACATAATAACATAACACGATAACATAATAACATACATAATTAACATAATCCTATCAATGTTAAAAAGCTTGTATGTTTGTTTGTTTGTTTGTTACTCCTTCATGCAAGCTAGTAATAACATATTTATAAAACGAAATTACTACAAGAACTTCTACAAATATGAATAATAACGAAATATTTTAAAGTACATCTGTCGTCACTTTAAAATTGATATTTGCAATATTTACGACGAACTCTTGAACTCTGAACAAATTGAACGTAGTCGTCCAGATCTGAGTCTATTCTACGAAGCGGCACTAAAACGTCGATAAAATGACTTGTGCTTTGATATTGGAGATGTTTTATGAAAACACCAAATAAAATAGCCGTCAAGTGTGTGTACTCCCCGTCCGTAGCTTGTTTTGATAGCATATTTAAGTACTGTGTGAGACGACCCACTCCGATCGTCGAATAACTTATCGTTATTAAAAACTTGTATATTTTATATGTGACATAATATCTTTGCGGGCGATGACTGGACATTTAAATAAGTGATATTTTCTACATATTAAAATAACTTTGATTAAATACATACCTAGTTAAGTAAAATCACACGACGCTGATGGATCTCCTTGTTGAGTGTCTTAGTTGTTTTAGAGCTTAACGTAACGTGTATTAGGATCTATGTAAGATTATTTTATTTCATTTCGTAATATTCTGAAGTTTATATCCAGATTGGGCTGGCTGGGAAGGTACCTATCTCTCCGAAGATGCTTCCACATTGTCGTGGAGGGAGCGCTTGCGTGCCTCTATGATTCCCAAGGCTATGTCAGACAGGGCTACCCATACCAGGCTTGGGAAGAGACGCCAGACTAATAGCAGATCGACTCTACAATCTCCACCTGTCCCCCTGAATCAGCTGGATGGCGGCGTGGATTTGAATAGCGGGTCCGATTTTGACGTTGGTGGCGGCTTTGTAGTGGAGATAGGTGTTAGGATGGGAATAGAGTCACCTATTGCACAGTTCCACGTCGTATTAGGGACCGTTCAGACGCAGCTGGACAATCCCCAAGGAAGAGAAGTCTAGCCTCTTCGCCGATGGCAGTCTGTCGCTGGAGGGATCCCTGTTGCTTGAAAATCAGGGACCCTCCAATTATAGCAGGAACCCCTGCTATAATTGTCGCTATTACACTAAGTATCGAGTCTAACATAAGTCTGGGGGACGGCCGGACTCCTAAAATAATTAAAAGAAAAATTGTTTCAATAGTATGTTGGTCGGGTCTATCATCATTATCACTAATATTATCTGGGTCTTAAATCGATGGCCTTTCACTAAATCACTAAGTATACTAACTAATGTATTGTCGATAAAATATTCGAGTATGGGCAACAGCCAGTCCCCTGTTTTTCGGCTTCGTAAATACCCTTCGCCTTGATTTCTCTCGGGTCGTATCGAATCGACATCCCTAGGGAATACAAGAGAATGAAAATTGCACAAGTGTAAGCACATGTACTTGTGCACACGCGCTGTTTCAAGACTCCAATACTAGACATTAGCCCACTGTATTACTACTCATATTTTATTACAGATACATAATTCCTAATAGATAAGGCAAATGAGCAGTCGGATAATTTTAATGACTATTGGCGCCCATAGACATCCACATAACAACTGCGCAGATGTGTATCTCTCCTTATTTCGGACTTCCCAATGTCTAAATATTAATATGCCTCATCATAATAGCGACCCCTACTCCTTCACATAAAAAATCTAATCTCTCTAAATCTAATTTATCCATTTTTTTTAATTTAATTAAATCTTTCTATCTTGAGCTAGAATTCCTGTGTTATTTACTAGACTACTGTATGTATACATTTTTTGTATGTATTTATATATTATGTATTTATGTAACATTATATGTAGGTGTATTTTATATTCTTATATTCGTATATTTTAGACAATAAGTATTTAATGGCATTGTATTTTGTTTTATGATTATTACTGTGCTTTTTCTTTTTTTTATATTACGGTTGGTAACATAAGAGAAAGAGTTCAATAAATGTTATACTTATCCTATCTCTACAGGTTGTCTGGCAGAAACTGCTGGTTAGCAATAAGACCGCATTTGTGTACGTGAATGTGTTAAATGTTTCATTGTTAGTACCTATTGTCTGTTTGTATCGATATATTAATTTGTTCTCCCCTCAACGGGCCAACGAAAACTTGACGACTAGACAAACATTCAGCACATTAGCTATTGCGGAGTCAGGCCTAGCGACGCTCTGGCTTCATTCATATAATATAACCTGTTCGTTTTCCTATCAAAATATCTCCAGATATTTCTGATAACATTACCCCATGCAAATATAACAGTTACAAAGAAATTCATTTATAGCATCAAAATAGTAAAAATAGCACCATGCACTTTAGAAAATATAATACCTATTCTAAAACCACAAACTGTTCAAATCTATTTATGAGTATTAATTAAATGACACTATGTTAGTTACCCATTGAATTAATATTACTAACGTAATAATTACGTTAGTAATATTAATTCAATGTAATTACCATACTTCTCCGAAAACTTACAACAAGGTTAAAACCGCAGAGCGCAGCTAATAGGATTTAAAACTTTCATTGGTTTAATCTTTTATTATTAAAATTTTGTATATTTTTAACAAATAAGTAACCAAATAAACTAACTTAGAGAATTTGAGACTGTTAAAATTGATTATCAGATCGAAAATAAATTGAAGTGTAGTTGAAAATAATAACAATGATATTATAATTGGAGTTTGTTTCAACGAACACGATGGGTTTTGGTAACTGAATATTCTTCGGTAAATATTTTGATCGGGTCTCATTAAAATTATCTGAATATCTGAGCTACGCGTTGAAAATTACTTGTGTCGAGTAAATAATATGATGTAAAGATTTTTTTTGTTTTCATGAAGGAGGAGGCAAACAAGCATTTACCTTTGGCAAACAAAAGAAGTGACAATACATTCCATCGCTATAGTGTAAGGTATCTTTACGGTCCTGAATTTGTCCGCGTTAGCATTGACAAGTTAATACATCCGTCAAACAGCTAACTCTCAAGTTTTCCGCCCCAAGTGGTCACACAAGCGCAAAAAAGAGTGAGAACAGATTTACACCGCACAAGACACTGGCGGAATAAAAATAGACGGTCAGATGTGGAAAAGGAACCAACGCGGAGATCAAACGCGGCTCGTTGTTTATATTGATACGTCTGCTCGGAACTTGTCGTGCTCTTTGTTTGGTGATCAGCCGGAATTAGCCGGTTCGTGGCTATATTTGAAGATCAAAGCTTACAATAACTTAATGTTATTTTGTTTGTTATTTACTCAGGCGATTACTTCTATGTAGCTGATGATGTCTTAAGTTTACGCGAATGTTAATCATTACAATAAAATAACTTTGACAGCGTTTTATCGCGGTTTATTTAATTTACAAGCCCGACGTTTCAGAAGCTTTTCAGCAACCACGGTCACGGTTCGACTGAGAGACATGTCCTTTCGTCACAAGTAGGTACCCAAAGATTTATAAAGAAAGAAAGAAAAGTTTTTTATTCAAAATAGAATTACAGGAATTACTTTTTGAACGTCAACAATTACATCTACCACAGGTTCAACCCCTGTCCTGAGAAGAACCGGCGAAACAAACTCAGCGGGCCTCATGTTGTGATTAAAATTCAAAAATATAAAAATAGAAGTACATTTGCATAATATGATGTAATACAATACAATTTATGAATTTACAATAATTATGGTACAGAAACAGCCTGGGAGGAGGGTACTAATCCCAAGATGTGGTATCTGTCATAATTTAGTTATTCCAATTTATGCAAAAAGTGCTTATTAAATGTCGCTGTCTTGAGGTGTTATGGTTGGTATGTGATTTAATTGATTGATTGTTAAAAGGAAAACTATTTTTATAAATGGGTCACACGCAGAAAAAAGATAATTGAAATTTGGATGTTTTTAAATTTCAATAGCCTCACGTATCTTTCTTGGTAGGAATCCGTGTTCTTTGGTGAGGATTTGAGCTTCATTAAACCTAATGTCAGCTCAGTCGACCCGCGACCAGGGTACGGTTGGTGTAAAGCTTCTGAAACGTCGGCCTTGTAAAATATTAAATAAAAGGCGATAAAATCCTGTAAAATCGTTTTATTGTACATTGCTGATATTTACCTAACTAACGTAAGAGTTTTAACAAACTATTGTAAATCACTTATACTTTTTTATTAGTATAAGGGGCAAACTAGAAATTTTCATGACTACCGACGCCCATGGACATCCACATAGAGGCTATACAGTTGAGTTGCCCCCTTCCTCCTCCTCCTTCCATAGGGCGCCAACTACTAATACACCGCACGAAACGCGACAGTGTCGTGTAAGCTAGACGCACCTCCACAATCCCAATTCGGCTGCATGCGTGCATGCAGCGTGGCACTACCTGTTACTAAATCCCTTATTTCGTCCACCACAGTACATCAGCTACACATTCTTTGTATTTTTACTAAAAGCTACAAGCTACTCGATGTTAATCTCACACTGCAGATTTGAAATGAAATTATATTTTCGGTGCGGAAAATTCCGACGTCAATCTCTTTTGTTTGTAAGGCGCTCGAGACACGTAAATAGCTGAAACATTTCTATTTTTAAATCGAGAAGGGAGCAACGGAACAGAAGCTTCCACCTTTTGTGTAGGAATGTGACGAGGCGATCTTTTACAAAGTATGAGTGGCCTGTCAGGTGAACATGGGACTTAATATTCTCTGTACATAGTATAAGGTGTGTGTCATGTGAAATATTTCAGAATTATAATTATACCCTCTGAATTGTGACTACTGGCGGGTCAGATTAGGAACAAATTATTTGCGAGCTCCTTTGAAGGTCAGGGAGTAGAAATCCTCAAGAAGAAGTTGGCCCTTTTCGCCATGGCTTATCGCTGGAGGAAGCCCGTTAAAAATAAAGTAGTAGTTCAGTAGTGAACCGATAAAGGCCAATAATGATGTATCAAACGTGTTTTCCTGTCAAACAGCAAAAAATGTAGCTTTGCACAATGGTGTTATCAATTTGAACCGAACCGGCCGGTAACTTGGAGTATAAACACAAAGGAGCCGGAACGTTTAGAAGTCACGTCCTCTTTTGTACGCCAACAATAAAACACACTATAAATATTTCAACACAAAGAGTTCCAAATGAGACGTTATCGGAATTAATGTTTCCTTTGACGGCAGTGTGCGATGTGTTTATTTCAGGCTGACTTGGTCAAGTTGCGAGTATACGCATGTTGTGTGGCTGTTAGTTCGAATCTTGTGTAATAGTCGCTACACACGTTCAGTTTTATCTGTGCGATTTCTCTGTACCGACAAACTGTGCAGATAAGTCTTTACGTGTTTAAAACAAACAGTTGAACTGTACAGTTTATCTATGAACTGATTAAATATATAATAAGTCGACGGTCGCCCCACCTATCGGTTACGTCACACAAGTGCATGTCGCTAAAGCGTCGTCTATGGCGGCCAGGATGATAAAAAACTGAAAGATCGCTCAGTTTTACCTAAAAGTGTGTAGACTGTAGGGCACTACAATTTATCTATACAGTTTATCTGTACAGTTTATCTGTACAGATAAAACTGAACGCGTGTAGCGCACAAAGGAATCTTGGATTCGTTCGTGCTGTCGTGTGAAATTTAGACACAAAACAGGTAAATAATATGAAAGAATGACAATGTCAGGGAACCACAAGATACCAAGTTGGTATTTCAACATGGCTTCGTGACTAATTCTATATTAGATCAAAATTGAATTTCTTATAATATTACTAAGAGATTCAAAAATAAATATATTTTTTTGTGTGTTGCAAGGAATTCATTTTTTCAATTCTTTCACCATTACAAAGTTATATTTTTTACAATAATTTGAAATATAGGGATTCACTTTTCTGGTTATCACATTAATATGATGACTCGATAGAAGCACATTTTGGTCTACTAGTAAGTATCTAAACGTACGGTCCCTAAACAGGGTTAACTGATTGTTATTGGCGCATGTTGTGCGGTTTTTGTATATTATTACTAGTCTGATATGTATGGTAGTCCGTCGGATGCGAACTGTATCTGGATCAGTTCGGA
>LUGF01051129.1:348512-365376 GCA_001625245.1 Calycopis cecrops | reverse complement strand
ACGTTACTTAAAAGTACCCTAAAAAACTTATGACATCAGGGCATCTGACGTCACAGCCAACTGCAAAATACTCAAATAAACCGCGATAAAATCTGTTTAAATTGTTTTATTGCAATGTGTAACATCCGTGAAAACTTAAGAAATCCCTATCACCTTTGTAGTTTGGTAAACCACATTGCAGATGAACAAGGCCAAGAACAACAGATAAATTCAACTGCAACGTAAAGCGCAGAATATAAATAAACAACACGTTATGACTTGTACAAATAAAACACGCGGGGAATTTAAATTCAAATGTCTCGCGTCTCACGCGTCAGGACGATATTTATTCTGCTTTTTTCTCGCTGCAAATGCACACAACATGCAGCCCGCTCTCATATGCAATGAGAAGGCTGCATTTTTAAGGTAAGTGCATTTCCTCTGGACGTGTCGGATTCCGCTGCTCGGTTTTAATTGGAAAGCTGGTTTTTCTATTTGCGACCGACCATGTTTCTCGGTGTGTTTTTGTATCTGATCATTGATCGGATGTTGTCAGATTTCGTAAGAGACCATGCAGCATCGCTGCCTATTTGAGCAGTCATGACCGAGCGGCACGTCATGTGTTTTGTGGTAGTTCTTCTTTTTATTGTCCTTCAACAGAGTGACGTCTCCTTCACTTCACCCCATTTTTGACAATCCCTTGCCATAATCATCCATCTCTTACTGGCGGTCTTTGTGATGCCGTCGACCCACTGCGTCATTTGTCCGAGTGATAAAATAGGTGTCATTTTTTTGGCCGGCTTGTCAGTTTCTGGTGGCTCATTGTAGGAAAATAAGGAAGGAGGCAACGCGTCTGAATAAGAATGCGAATGTATTTGGGAGTCGAAAGCGATTGCATAGATTTTACATTACACCGACATCGTGTAAGCGAAAGGTACCTCCTTTGATGTACCGGTCCCATTCGGCTGAAAGCAGCATGGAAGTCAAACTTGGAGCCTGTTCGAGCCTGGAACCCTGAGCATTTGCTCTGACTGCTCATTTGACTATTTTAAAAGAGGTCAAATGAGTTGGTACTTAGTAGAACTACTGCTGCTTGATAGAAGACAGTAGATATGAATATGTCTTCAAAGAATTGGAAATATCAAGGCTGGTAGCATGTTCCACAAGAACGACCTTAGAGGCTATTGAAGTTAGAAAATATCCCAATTTCAATAGGGAAGTTGGCTAGAATCTTTCTTTTGCTTGGAGCCCAGCGATAAACAAAATCAAATCAAAAACCAAATGTAAATGCAGGATATAACAAGCACATTTTTTATTTAATTGAAACCAGTAAATGATAATAAATCTTCAGATACTTTTATCAATTCAAAATGATAATTAAGTGCTAAATATGTATAGTAAGTATCCATTTTATACAACACAAACTATAGACAAAGAAGGCCACCATGACAGTTAAGTTGTACTGAAGCCGCGAATAGCATCCACACATTTAGATATGACAGCCTCTAATTGGCACTCGGCGGCTGCTAACAGTTAAGCGCTAAATTACGAGAAGCTCTCCAACCTGCCGCCGCGCGCACAGGAATACCTTTCTCAAAATGGGGAAGAGGATTTATATCAAAACATTTTTGGAAATTTTGGCGAAGTACACATTGTAATGAAACAATTTTTAGGGATTTTATCGTGGTTTATTTAATTATTTTAAAATCCTTACGTTTTAAGATACAATCAATTCTTCTTTCATTAATCGGAACTATTACATACTTATAAATCTTAAGATACTTTAATAACATAATATGACATTATTAACATTAATGATTATTAACAGCAACCCATCTGTTAGACCTCTGGTGTTGCGGATATCTGTGGGCGTTGGTGTTCACTTTACATCAGGTGACCTACTACTCGTTTGTCTCCTATGCTATAACAAAGTCTATCATCTCTATCCACCCGTTCACGGTTGTCGTAAAGCGTTGGGATTTTATTTTTTTTAAATAAACCGCTATGAAATCCGTTCTAAGAGGTTTATTACAACGCATAACATTTGCGAAAACTTAAAAAAAAATATAATAACAAATAATATATTAATAAAACTGAATCCTAAAAATTTAAAAACATAATTGCAAAACAGAAGTCACAGTGCAACTTGTGTTACGTGACGTGGAGAGCGCTCTATGAAAGACAGTTCAGAAAGAACACTGTCGGAATTTGCAGCGCTGTCACGCTTTCACGTCGGCCGCATATTTGCGCTCGACGTGTTTACAAGCCGTGCACGCCCGCCGCATATTTAACCGCATGCATATTTACGCGTGCTATTACAAATAGCTGTATAATTCTCAAGCGTGCGCTAAACGGTTCTGATTAAATCTAGTTCACAATATTGGTTCGGTTGCATGAGCGAAAACAATTGCTTTGTGCATTCATATTAACATTACCTACTAACTATTGAGTAATTGAGTGGAACACGGATGTTGTTTGTTGTACTTTTACTACTAATTGAGTAGTACAGCTTGAGTAAAAGTAAAAGGTACAATAATTACAGCATTGTTGTGTTATTGCGTCGGCACAACCTAGCAGGTTCCTCCGCTCAAATGTTGCCGCCTTGTGGTCACCGCACATCTATCAACTCGGTAAGGAAATATAACCTTGTCACCTTCGCCTAGACGTCATCCAGGCGGCCCCATACGCTTATGTTACGTACAAACGTAACATTACCGGTTCGACGTTTACATTACCGGTTCGACGTTTACGTTACGTGTCCCATTAGTGTGCGTTGCTGTATGGAGTTTTATACAAAGAATACGGAACGGCTAGAGGTGATACGGTTACGATCCCTTTCCGAGTTGATAAGTGTGTGGCCTTTGTGTAATTCTAAATCATTTTGTACAGTACAAGCCGAGAGTATCTGGCATCCTATTGAGAGGGTTGATGACGTAGTGCAACTACTCTGCTTATTTATTAATTGTTATGATGTTAATGGGTCTTCATCAAATGTGATGTAAATTCCATTTGCAAAAGTTAGACATTAACAAAATACCATTTCATCATAAACGACTTGGCCTTTGACTCCAACAACAGGACTATTCGTAATTGATACGTACCGTCTTGCAGCGAGCCCGGCCGGTCCTCAAAGTACAAGATTGATATTGCTCGGTACAATACAAGCAGCTTGATGCCTCGCAGGGTTATCGGGTCACTGCGTGCGACTGCGAGTAGGTACAGACCGTTGCAGCTGGCTCTGCTTGTATCACGAACATTCCAGGTCGAACTAGTGCAATTGCATTAACAACTCATCACTATCATGAAACATTGTAGGTACTATGGGAGCGTTGTCTTTAGCAAGATGAATAAAATATTTATTATTACTAATAATAAATATTTATATTTATTATTATTATTTTATAATTTAAGAGTAATAAACCACCGCTTGTTTTACCACAAGGGATATTATTTTAAAATTTCTTAAAAATTCATCATGTCCCGGCGGTTTCGGTATTCTTAATTTAACTTATGTTTACATATTTTTTCGAAAAATCAGTCCTGCTGAGTTAGTTTGACTGGTTCTTTTTAGGTCAGGTCTAAGGTTAGTGCATTGATTTCTAAAAAGAGTTCTAATCATAATGTTTTGAATAAAATATATTAATTTTGATAATGCTTAACATTTAAAAGATAGATTTATTTATTTATTTATTTTTGTACTTACACACTTTACACTTAATCTATTTTACAGGAACTTAAACCTTACGAAGGTATAGATCTAATAGAGAAAGTGGGACTCATTTATTTTCAAGCAATTTTCAAACAAGTATATGTAGCTCAATAAAATTAACATTCCAGACAGAAGGCTAGCCAACAAAACTTGTGGTCATTGCGTGCCAGGCACCATCTCCGAGGCGTTTAGCAGATGTGCCTCACCTTCCTGCCGCCTCTTTTCTTGACTGTATAAGTCAGTGCAATCTTGCACTGTCTCATGTCAACAAAGTTAGAATAATTTTTGTAGTTGTTAGTATTCCCAACTGTTGGCATGATTCGTGGCTCAACAGCTATGTTAGCAATTGAGCTGGTCGCTCGTCAACGCAGCAGTAGCCAAGATTTTTGTACAAAATACCAGAACACACACAGGTTCGTATGTAGGTAAACTGTATCATATGAAGGTGCACTGGTTCCGTACAGGAGACCCGTCGTGTGATGTCGGATCACCTGTAACTGGACTCGCCCTTTGGCCACAGTTTTGGCAGTTGCTCCGCATTGTTAATGCCTCTTGAATCCGTGACAATAGGTACAGTTGCTTTCAGTATTTATAATATTAATTGGTTAAACATTTTTCTGTGATAAAACGTTTTAAATACACAGTGTTACCAACATTGATACTGTAACTTCCAATCAGAGCGACGTGGACGTTAGCAAACGTGAATCGAGAAAGTTTCGCAAGAGAATTAAAAAGGAAATATCGCAAACGGTCAGTGGTTGACAGAAATTTTATGAATACTAACGAAACAACTTTTGCGATTCAATAAACCACTCATATTGAATGAATATATTTAACTTTTCGCCAATTTTTAAACGTAGTAATGTAGTAGTAAAGTAATAAAACACATAGTCATATAAGTAACCGATTTTAAAAACCGTGTTTTCATCAAGCACCGATATCAATAGGTGAACAACATTACTCAAAGAATTTTGCATATCGGAACAATCCCTGATATCAGCGCATACAATTAAATTCTTCAAGTTTATATAATAATTAATAATGTAAATACGAAAATTGGTGTGCATTTTTATAACATTTTACATTAATCTACTGAAAGTATTTGGATCAAATTGGGCACAAATTAAGATTACAAGAACATTAAAAAACAGAAATAGTTTTTATCCTCAACAAACATCACATTTTACGCGGGTAAAGCAATGCAGAGTAACTCACTGTATAAATAAGAGACACATTTCGAGTATTTTAATTTACAACAAAACCGAAATCGCAAGGTGATTGAATTCCCGCGTTCGGATTACGTACGGAATAAAGGTAAAAATGGCGCTCGTTAGCGGCGACATCATTTTATCATATTCTGCTCCAGATGTCACTCCGTCACGCGCGTGTTTACGGACGACGTGACGCGCCGTGACAGCGTGTTCGTCACCGCTGCAGTTCAAGTCGATGCACATTTGACGCGTCTGTAAGATGTTATTGGCGAATTGTCGAAATATAATATATTCCAGTCACAGTGACTTGATCTATAATTTTCAGCGATGGAATTTTATATTTGTGTTTACCTATATGTACATTGCCATTTTATTTCGTATATTTTCACTGCAATAAAAAAGATCAGTTATACTTTTGCTTACACAATATATCCATAAGCTAGGATGTTGCGTTTTGTGTGATTATCCTGTGCTCAATGAAACAAACGAGGAAAAAGGGTAAGTTTTCAACGTTCCCTGTTGCTGACAGATCTGGAAACATGAGTTGGGAACATGACTGGAAACATCGGCTGCCGCACTTGAAAAGTTTTAGTGGAGATTTGATAAAGCCGAGAGTCCCACACCCCAATGGGATCCCACAGATGCACAGTGCATAAATGCATTTCCCCACCAACCAAAAGAATAGTCGCTACAGGAATAAAAACGTTAGTATAAATCGTCGTACAATACAATGTATCTTTGAACGAAATTTTCCAGAACATTTCTCGGCCATTAACTAATAAAGTACCGCCGTATAATTGGCCCAGCTACATAATTTAGGGGCGCCTGTCCCGGACTGCGGTGCTCCAAACGACATACATTTTATTGAGAGCATTCGAAAAGGTGCGCTTTTTAAATTCAATTTAATAACGATTCATAAAACGCACGAAACTTTCAGCGGGTGGAAAATTATTACTAGCGAGAAAGCTATTGTTCTAGATCGTAGTAACTGTCTATAGTATGTGTGAGATAAAAAGGCTTCAACATTATAATATGTATGTGTATTTTACTATTTTGAGACTTTAATAACACTCCGAAGACAAAACTTAGCACACGACCTGGTGTCTCTGAGACGAGTTCATTCGGTGTTCCTCTCCAGTCGGGTCGGGATCCCATGCCATCGGAAGAGAATAGTTAGTGTCTACGCTCACTTGTATGTCGATACAAGTGCACACATTAATAAAAATAAATTTAGAGTCTGTAGGTTGGTATATACTATGCTTCGGTTGGCAATTGTAAGGTTCATCAATACCGAAAAAACTTCGAATTGGGTGGCTAGTGTAAAAGAAACCCGGGCTTCCATAAATACGCGGCCCGAATACCCAAGATGTTTGTTCGTCGCCGCCAACACAAACAGCGTGACGGGCGCGTAATGTGTGCGCACACACACGCTTCCGACACGGGGAGCTGTCACGCCAGTCCGGGGCGGGCAAACACGCCGTGACGTCATACGACCCCGTCATGTGAGACATATGAAAGTTAAGGCGAATATTAGATCTAAGATATTTTTTTTTATAATCTGTCAAACGAGCAGTCGGAGTTACTTTTATGACTACAGGCTTCCGATTCCCCCCTCCATGAGCCACGTGCTACTGACACACCGCACAAAACGCGAAAGCGCAGCTGTCACTTTGCGCCAGTATAGTGCAAGCGAGACCTCCCGGTCGGACCCATTCGGCTGCACGAGTGTAACCTGTTATTAAAAGTCATAAGGTTATAAGATCAGGTTCCCGTAAAGAACTAGTGAGACGCCTATTGACGTTCAGCAAGTCACAAACGCCCCCTATTGAATGCCGCGCTAAAAGCGACGACCTTACTGTTACTTCGAGAGCGTGTCTCGGGAGCGACAAATTCGATCCAGCTGTCACTCTGAGGGGTGTCGAAAGGTACGCCTCCGTTCTTGCTTAAATCTACGTTAAAGCTTACAGAGACGTGTATTAAGGAACATAAGTAATGTCGTCCTAGCCGCTTTCGGCTGCAGCGGCCGTCTATATAGACGGGTCATCTGCGCAGAACATATTATAGTGCACAACTAAAATGATCACTAGGGCGGCGAAAGTGCTGCCTCTATGTTTCGTGCACGTTCCCTATTCCCTCATTCTCATATTAACGTGTGTCGCTTAACGTGCTCTCCGCACGGGGTTGTAGGTCACACCGCCAACTTCCTGACTCCGGACTGTTAACAGAATTTGAAAACCCCAATAATAATTTATATTCCAAACCGGAATTTGAACCCAGGACTTTACGTCTGTGGTTGAACACGCTTACCACTAGACCACGAGGCAGTCGAGGGAACATAAATAAAGATAAAGAAACAGCAGTAGACACAAATAAAACGGCAATAAAACAAGTCGTCGCTTCAGGAGTATTACTGTACGTATTGCAACGCTTTGTTACTTGAGCGTGGACGCTGTAATATTTCGATTAAGTCCTACCCGGGGGACCATTTGTACGGGATTGTCCGGGATTCGCCGGGATTCCGGGCTTAAATGACACGGCCATTGTGTCTTGCATTATGCGTTCAAATGCACGATTTAATAACGCTAAACAATAAAGGTAAGTAGCCACTGCATTGCATATTCACACAAAGAGGAGAAAGCATTATTATGAGTTCATTATATTACTTAAAACATCTGTAATGACGTGTTTGTTCAAGTGCTAAATAAAACGCGATAACATTATAAAAGTAGTTTTATTGTATTAAGTAGGTAACGTTGAAACTAATTAAAGTAAATTGTATTATGTAAGGAAAGGTATATGCTAGCTGTGCTATAATTACTTTTGTCTATTCTATTCTAAATTATAGAAAAGCATTTGAAACTTCGGTAATGTTAAACGAATAAATAAATCGCGATAAAATTATTGAATTAGAAAAGGCCAAAATCTTATTTGCAAAACTTTAGATATTTACTATGAATACCAGATACAGATTTATTATTATTTATTATAGGCGACTAATTATTTTTTTGTACAAAAACGGCCCTTTGTTCGTACTGTCCGATATTATAATAACTTTGCTAAATAAGCCTGGGCGGTTCTTATTTGTCGATGCTCAATAAGTAACAGCTGCTCTGAATCAAAACTTTTACTTCAAAAGTATATCGATTAAAAGTTAGTTAATTTGATATTCATCGTCCAATTAAACAGACATATTGAATTGATACGCGCTATTAATAAAATTTATAATGATTGTAAAAGGAAGGGCGGAAGCCAGGGCCCGCAGCTTCGTTCGCGTGGATTTCGGACTTCAAAAATGGAGTTGTTATACATGTGAACCTTCCTCTTGAATCACTATCTATTAAAATAAAACCATCAAAATCTGTTGAGTAATTTTAGAGATCTTAGTATACAGACACATAATCGGCGGAAAGCGACTTTGTAGTGTTTATATAATATTATGTAGTGATTCTGATACTAAAAATGGAGATTTTAAATATTAATAATTCTTACAACTGAAAACTTTCAACCCCTTGTTCACATAGTAATGTATCATACATGCTATGCTAAATTGAACCTGCTCGACCGGTCAGGTATGTACCTCCCCTCACACGTTATCGTCATATAATGACAGCTATGTAGTCGCGTTTTGTGCAGTTGTGAGTTTCCAGGGTCCCATTGGAAGGTAAAGGGAAGGAAAGTGAAATATAGTGAACTGCAGGCCAATCATGCGGTAGAGACTCAGACTGCTCATTTGGCACCTTTTAGTAAATAAAATCAAACTAATCAAGCAATTAAGTAAGAGGTAGAGCCATAGCCAGCTGCGCTGTCGCGTTTCGTGCATTGTGTAAGTAGCCGGTGGCCCGTGGAGGTGGGAGGAGAAAGGAGGGCAACGCATTTGTGTCTTTATGCGGATGTCTAAGGGTGTCGGTAGTCATGAAACTGGTTCCGACTACATGTTGGCCGCCCTATAATGGGAAAAACGAGTATCGCGTATCAGTATGGTAGGTATACCATAAAAAATATAGTGAACTGCAAACCAATAAAGCAGAGGCTCAGACTGTTCATTTGCCACCTTTTAGCTTAAACTGATCAAGAAATTTTTGTTACAAAGCTAACTATTTTAAATATATTTTTTTTTTCACCCGAAATACATAACCCCGTTTCAAATGAAATGAAAATCAACCATGACCCCGATGTTATAAGGTTGGATGAGTAGCTTTTTCCGAAATTATATTTACAAACTTTGCCGAAATAATGGAAAACACAAAAGCTGTTCCAACGTTAACTCTCATTAAAATATATATTTGAATTTCATTATTTGCAGTTCTTGGTAATAGACAGCTGCCATTGTTGTTCCATTAAATCAGAATGTTACCATTATTTCCCTATGAGTAATATCCCTTCACCGCAATGACTATATTATTACATCGGGATCTATTCACTAAGATATGTAGATAATAGTCGGTGGCCCAAGGAGGTAGGAGGAGAACGGAAGGCAGTGCATCTGTATAGCCTCTATCTATTCTATGGACGTCGGTTGTCATGAAAATAAAAAAAAAACTTATAGCTGTCGTAGAAGATCTACTTTAGATCACATGTTAGAATTCGATTGAGAATTCTCTCGTTGTCTCTATGCCATACATCAGCAGCAGCAGTATTAGGCATGTTTTGACTTGGAAGTCTCTCTGTTACTACGTTGTTGTACCTAAGTTGATGCTCTACGATGTCTAGATTTTCATAGGTCCGATTTGACGCAAATGCTACAATGATTTTATCACTACCAACAAGGGCAACTACCATAAAAAGCTTGACTATCGATTAAAGTGGCCCGGTTTATAATATCGCCTTCAATTCGTCGTCGGTGACAAAGATAAGTAGCCCACCACGACTCTCAATTTACCACACAAAATCTCTATAAAGGAACAAACAAACAATATTCTGTGTTGTAAGAAAAGTAAAAACTTTAACACGAACGAACACACTGTTTTTTTGTAGCTTGTACTGCGGGATTTCCATTTAGAAGTTCACATTTGAAAATACGTTTTTAGTTCGACTAAGATGCTCAAAAATATCTGAAACTAATTAATAAATCCAAAACTAAAATCTGAAAATACTAGTTATATTATATTCTTAAATGGTAAAAACTTGTTATTACTCGAGGTACTTTATAATTATTTTATTTTACTATATCCCCCACCAAACAAAGAATCACGTCCTTTCATCAATACAACACTGTCTAGAATAATTAAATCTAAAACCAAATAAAAATCAATACCAAAACAAAAATAACAGTATAATGGGACATGTGAACGCAAAGGCGATGGACAGATCAAAGAGTTGGTACAAAGTAACTGTAGAACACCGCTGCTCGCCGCCCGCCGCCCGGCCGCGCCGCTCGTCCCTCAACATGTTGACGGATTTAATTTTTTCCTTTGATACCAGCGCGCGGCGGCAGCGCGGCTAATTTGTATACGTCCTTTGAATTGATATATTTGTTTCATGTCAAATTTCACTTAATTAGTGTCTCATTAGGGATGTAATTCAGTTACAGGAAGCAATTTCATAAGCATCCGCCCTTTTAATTACGTTGTGGATGATTTAAAATATTATACCGCCTCGTGCCAGTGTCCTGGATTACAAAACATGTTGTTGGAATTACATTTAATACAGTTAAAGTAAAAAAGATGAACTGCAATAATAAATGTTTTCATAAAGAAAATTAAATAAAAGAAGCGGCCAAATACAAGTGAGACTAGTAGGTACATCGTGCCAATGAGGCGCAAGTACAATTTATTTAAGTTGACAAGCTTATATTTGCGGATTCCTGAACATTTAATGAACTCAATTATAAATTTGTAAAATTTTTTTCTAGATGTAATTATATTTTACCAGTGTTCTTATTGTGCTGTAAGTTTTTTTATTACATCTGTTATTTGTACTGTAAATTTTTATTTCCTGTCAAATTTAATCTGGGCCAACCTCTTATATAGAGGTCGTGCAATAAACAAAGAGGCAGCGAGAGGTAAATTCATAAGTAATTATAAGTCTTGTCAAAGGTATTTGCGAAATTTCTTCGACATCCTTTGTTACGCTAAATATTTTTTCTCTGAAACTCATCAAAAATATTATAAATATCAAAAGACGTAAAAGTAACATAGATTTGATATGTTGTTGTTTATACCTTTTGATATCTATAATAGGATGACTATTTTGTATGTTTATTGAATAGGACCTTTGTCCAGGGGTTGACGGATGAGTAGTAGTAATGATGATCATGTGGCATTGTAGTGAGGAGTAAAACATAAAAAACGGTATACGACCCACAAGAGGGAGGAGGACGGGGGGTAGTGCATCTGCCTATAAACTGTGACATGTATATTATGAGCATCGGTAGTCTTGAAAATTGCTCATCTGCCCCCTTATACTATAAAAACGGGGAAGTGGGGAGTGTGAACATTGTAACAGCACAAATAAACAATAACTGCTGACAGCTAGATCTTACAGAAAATTTATAACCGTCTTGGTTTCTGAGATACAAATCTCCCCAAGATCTCCCTAGGAACTATGTATATATACGATAGTAAGAGGTAGTGCCACACTGCATGCTTGCATGCAGCCGAATTGGG
Organism: Calycopis cecrops; assembly: GCA_001625245.1. NCBI lineage: Eukaryota > Metazoa > Arthropoda > Insecta > Lepidoptera > Lycaenidae > Calycopis > Calycopis cecrops. Next base: position 353,872 of record LUGF01051129.1, on the reverse strand, counting down.
CCGGCACGACCGGGGAGGTACCTCTCGCTTACACGAAACCGGCGTGAAGTGACAACTGTGCTGTCGCGTTTCGTGCGGTGTGTTAGTAGCCGGTGGCCCATGAAGGTGGGAGGAGAAAGGGGGGCAGCGCATCTGTATAGTCCCTATGCAGATGTCTATGGGCGTCGGTTGTCATGAAAATGGCTACAACTGCTCGTTTGCCCCCCTATACCATAAAAAAAAAAATATTATAAATATAATCATAATAATCAGCACATACGACAGCTCAAGATGATACTGAATGAATCACAATAAAAATTCAGTTCCAATACAAAAATCGGCATTCTCCATTTCCCTGAAAATAACAACTTTGTGAAATCCAATGATTCAGTAGATAATGTAATCATACGAACTGTTGGTCAGCACTCAGCTGTACACACGGATGTTAGTTTGATGCGCGGTGAAGCCAGCCGTATGTGATCGTACTCAGCACTCGCACGTCGCGCCGCTTCGGTGAACATTCGCAATCCGATGCGCAATTACTCCGCTGACAAATCACCTGTGAACATACGTTTTACACAATTTGTCCAGTGCGCTAGCGTCTTCACTTCGTTTATAAACTGAATTCTTTATAACAACAACGCATACTCGTCAGTTCATTGATGGATTAGACGGAGAGAACAGCACCAGATGCCCCTTGTCTTTCTCCACATCCATAACTCTCTTTAGTTGCCACTTGGTCTTCAGACAGCGCTCGATCAATGGAATTTTATTTGGAGTGTAACGGTTTTATGTAACTTTAAATAAATAAATAAATATATTATATTGAATTAAGCAAACGTTCCCTTACACAAATAACACTTAGGTATCCCAAAGAAAAAAATCTTCTCTCTCCGTTAAAACCGAAAACCTTGCAACAATTTTACACATTTACATTGAAAACGTTAACAATACCGCAAGGAAAATCAAGTCTGGAAATTTATTCCATAAATAAACAGTATTTATTCATACAGGAGGCACGTAAATGTAGGTAAACTTAATTCTCCGCTGACCGGTATTCCAGAATGTAATTCGCTTTGAAAAGATTTTTAAAGGCATGCCCAGACGAACTCACCTTTACACGCGTGGAACATTTCAAAAGGGAAACTTTAAAGTGTTCTAAATAATTAAAAAGGCCGTTCCAATTCTTTGTACTTCACAGTTTTAGGAATATTTTATCTGGGATATGAGGTTGGAATTTAAAAACGAGTGTTGCATATTCATTTTTCTGATGATTTTTGTGCTACGTTTTATGGTGAGTTGAGAGCTTGTAAATGAGACGAGATAAAAATGCGAGTGTTTATACATTTATATTTGTGTATTTCAGTTCAAGTAAGTGCTATTTGCAAAGTCGAGTTGTTCGGTACGACCTTACAACAAATCTTCGTTGGGCGTGTAAGAACAGTTAGTTTTTATACATCTTACTTTAAGAGCAATAAACTCCAGTCACATGAACACATAGCTAAAATTGTTTACTCTATAAATCTTGCATTAATAACATAGCTGTTTTTACAATAATGGATTACAAATAAAAATTGTCACAAAAATTCACTGGCTACTTGCAGATATACTAGATATATTATGCTATATATATCATTGAGATCTACATCAAGTATTTTATAATATATGTTTTTTATTGCTGAAGAGAAAATATGCATTCAGCCTTTTATTTCACCATTTTCAATGACTCAATTTTTTCGGACGAAATTAAGATCTCAGCCAAATCTAAATTGAGTTATTCTGATTCAATACTAGAAATAATTTTTTATTTATACTTTTAAGTATATGTGTTGATCAGACGTTTGGATGATTTCATATTCTTGCGAGTATAATGAGACGAGCGACATCAGTAAATTACAATTTTGAAATATTCTCGCCTCGTTGCGGTCGTCATATAATAAACCGCACCCACGAAGCAATATGCAATATTAATTAAAGCACGACTTGCACAAATTCTGGTAAAATCAATTCCGATCTAAATACCACAAATTGGGAATCGTACCAACATCTATTTAGGTTGAGTTTGCAAAATGTGCCTACAAACATACACATGTTTGATTTAATTAATTGTACTCGTTTAATATTTATAATTGTCAGTATTGTTAATTACACTAACGTATAGTTTGGATTATAGACGTAGGACCACGTCCGATCCCTTGTGCTGCTGTACTGATCGAATATTCATTGAACTATGTTGAATAATTACTGCCAATTTTAAATAAAATAATTAATAAACTTTATTAAGGACAATTAGTGCCTTGTTATACATTTCTTTACTTACTCTAAAACACAGTTATATAGTACTTCTAAAATAGGACATGATAAAAAGAAAAAAACGTTTCTAAAAATAATAATTTACAGCATTATAACGGGCGAAATCGGGTAGTTTTTAATATAATAAGAAAAGGACACGCCAATGTAACCCATATTTTCATTCAGGAACGTAAAAAGAAATGCACTTTGTGACTTATCTGTTAAACATCTGGTTCTATTGATTGAGTGTCCAATGTACAGTAGCGAAAGGTTTAAATCAGATTTACCTAAATGTTTAAATATACGAGTAGGTATGGTTTAAATGATACTGAAACGACTGTAAAATATTTATAACTATTTAATTTTTATAATGTCATTAATAAATTATGACTCATAATGTAAGGTTAATGTTAAAGAGGTCGTTAAGGACCTTAAATGTTTAAGCGAACTAAAATAAACAAAAAAGAAATAATTGAATCTCTAAGCTTCTAATTTTAAATGTAACTTTAGACACAAGGGTTTCTATTTCATGACAAAATTAATAAACGACAACAAATGTTATGACACTGGACTGACTTGGAAAAGCATTATGATTAGTAACCAAATGATCTTAATAGATCGAAGCAAATGAAATTTTATAAATATTATAAAATTTCACTATATAAATATTATACTCTGCAATGAAAACTTTTTTAAAATATACCACCGAAAACTCACATCGCACAACAGCACAGCTGTCACTTCTCCGATCTCGCGAGCCAGAGGTTTACAAAACAATCACTCAATACAGCAATATTTTTAAAATCATAGTGTCAAATTTCCTAACACTTGCGTTATTTCATACTCAAACTAGGAATTTCTATAAAAATCAATCGTTTTTTTGAAGGTGATATATTTTTCAGAAAAGTCTAGTTTGTGCGGTTTTATGGAGCCCGGGATGAGTTTAGAAACAAAGGATGCGGTCCCATCTGCCAGGAGCGGGGAAGTTACCGGACTTGTTAACTTGTTGTACTTTTAGTTCAGTTGGTTTTATGGGATGCCATTTGAACTTTCAGTTCATTCTTGTTCTTCATTATTTATATTTTATTTTATTTTTAGGAGGAACAAAAGCTAGAATATGACAATTTATATTAGTGATATAAAGAAGTACATAACCGCCAAGCTTACAATAGTTACCCACTGGTATAAGCAAAAAAAAGGAAAAGAAAAAAAGACAGTACCTATGCGTACTACTTAATCTTAAACGACATTTAGAATTCTCCAATAATACACAAGTGTGAACATCCGAGTGTTAATCGTTTAATTTTCTTCTGGCGGGCAGCAGCGCAGCTAGAGCAAACCACACCCAGGCTTTGTACAATAGGCACAACGAGCACTTCTCAATACTTGTACTAATGTTATATTAGTTATATTCGTTAGTAAAACATACTTTACAGTGACAACAGTATAACTGTTGAAAGGTATATTTACATAAGTACTCAATGAAAATATTTTTGATTAATGAGATTCAGATTGATGAGATTCAAACAAATGTAAAAATGTATTTTATTTAAGTATTCCTATATGGTGACCCCCACAACTAGGTGACAAGTTCCCATTGAACAATTTTGATTCTTTGACTCAATCAAAATTGTTCAATTGTTATAAAATATGGCCTATATTACTTCCTGAAAAACTAGATTTGTCTAAGTGAAATTTAAAAATCGGTCGAATAGTTTTTGAGATACAAACAAATAAAATTTCTTAATACGTTCATCATTTGACGACCAGGCTGGCGCAGTGGTACAGGGCTCGGATAAGTGGAGCATGTTGCGCCAGGGGTCGTAGGTTCGAATCACGCCTTGGACATGGATGTTTATCTATGTATTATATGTATTTCTATAATAAAAATCTTAAATATATAAAATTTCTTAAATTTATAAAACATTTTAAATATATTCCGTTGTCTAGTACCCGTAACACAAGTCCTTACGATACTTAGTACGGGGCTAGGCTAACGTGGTGTGTAAAGTACTACACATATATTTATTTTTATTTATTTATAATGTGAATATTAATTATAATACATATATTTATATATGCATTATATATTTTAATGTTATAATAATAACTTGAAAAAATTATACGATCGATTTGAGATGCAAGCTGTTAATCAGCTGTCATTGGATTCTTTAAAAGACGCAAAGAATATAATCAGATGATAATAAATCGTAGCAATTATTTATCGTTATAAATATCCGTAACGGGGGCAAATTAAATGTTAATACAAGGAGCATGAAGCAGAGTCAGCATAATAAGCGGCCCGAGCCGTGGGGTAGGCAATAATGTAATGTGATTTTCAGTCATAATTCGGTATTTCAAAGGCATGTAATTTGGCGCTCGGAGCGTTGGCAAATTGAGTTTTAAAAAAGAATAACTTTTTAAATATCCACCGGTGGTCTGATGGAATATTCGAAATGTTTTTGACCGAATACTTTATGAGTGGCAGTGCCAAAGTCGCCTTGGGATAAAGTTGACTGTTTGCCATTAAATAGTTCGAAAATTATAGCGTATATTTTGTAAGATTACGTGCAACATACATGCTTAACTTGCCACTTGTGTTTATTTTAGTTTAGCGCACAAAATGCTGAAGCGAAGCTATTACTTTGTGGCTTGTAATTTGTACTACGTGCTAATAAATAAGCCAGTCCATCAGTAAGGACTATATAATATTATATAATACCCGGTAACCAGGCATAGTTAAAACATTAAAAGCTATCTTTAAGGTAAATAAAATATTACCATTTAATATACCTTATAACTGGTCGTATTAAATATAATTTATAATTATAAAAAGTGTAAATAATATAAAAATATATATATTTTTACGAAAATTGCGCGGACGGAGGAGTATAAAATTTGGCACACTTATAGCTTATATGTAAGAGAAGTGCAGGACGCTAATATTTTTTAATAATAATGTTTATAAATTACTTTAATGTAATAAATAAAACTTTACACACACTACCTACTACTTGATAAAGTTTCTATGTGTCATTTGCAAGTGTTGAAAATTCTACATTAATTGTTGACCTTACATACGAAGCCTT
>LUGF01051129.1:328412-340378 GCA_001625245.1 Calycopis cecrops | reverse complement strand
GTTTCTTGGACGTTGGAGAGTTAAAGCATTGAATAGGGTATCATTTAATGTTTTATAGTGTAAAGGAATTAATTAAATAATAATAAAAACCAGCCCTACTTTATGAATCCGAGTACTAGCCGACGAGGCTCGGTTAGGACCACATTATTACACCAATGTGTCTTACATTGGTAAATCTAGCGCCTACAAACCTCTCCACATCGTGTAATGGAAAGGAGTTCCTCTACTTCACCCAAGTCTTCCATTGGGCCCCCAGGCCACACACGAATCATTCTACAATAGACAGCAGTATTGCAATAGCTTATTGCTTAAATTAATTCTCAATCACCTTGAATGTTAATATTGTTTGTGTTACTTAATGAGTGTCGGACTATACATACATCTGCAATACTCTATAGGCGGTATCGGTCAATAAACACAAATTGATGTTTAGTCAACTATTAAGCATCCTACTAATATTATAAATGCGAAAGTTTATTTGTTACTCCTTCACGCAAAAACTACTGAACCGATTTTCATGAAATTTAGCACACACGTAGAGGGGGAGTAGTATTAACGCATTGGATAGGTTTTTATCCCGAAATTTTTATGTCAAACGAGAGGTTCTTTATACTTTAATTACTGTCGGATTTTTTTGTCGTTTCGTTTCGTTTCGTTGAACCGATAATCCAGATGAAGATTTACTTTTAAAAAGAGTATTAAATTAAAATAATTAAAAATATCAAGTTACATTGCCGGAAGTAGTTAGAAGATACCTAAATAGGGACTGCATAGCCACACACATAGAGGTAACTTGTATTAACACATTGGATAGGTTTTTATCCCGAAAAAATGTTCCTATGGGATGCTATATGATGAAATTATATTTTCCAAGGGATACGCGGGTGAAACCGCGGGGCGCAGCTATAAATTAATAATACAGCTTTTTTGTAAAAGATAGTACCACGCAGCAATGCTATTAATGAGCGATCAGCTTGGATCAAATCTGTTCAAATATTTTTAAATAGTAGATAATACTGGGTGACTTCTTTCTTGCCCATTTCGTTGGGCAAATATAAAAACTGTACATTTAAAAAAAATTGTCTATCTAAGTTCCTGATAATAATATAACTTCATTAGCGAACAGAAAACCTTTCTTCTTCATTATAATTATAATAATAATTGTATCCTGGGTGCGTACCTAAGCCATCTTCAAAATTCATCTTACGAACTCAGAAACGTGCGCTCAAGCACAATTGTCTTAAAATCATCACATGGTACAATCCATAGTTCACGATTATATTAAGGAAATATAGATAAAATATTTATTTTAGATTTATAGAAGAATTCATTATTATATACAAGGATTGACCAATAAACACAAATCATATAAATGACCTTTAGAATCATAACACTTTGTTCTCCAGCCGATTAAAATAAAAATGGTCAGCGAAGTGCACGCCGCGGGATATTTAATTGGACGGCGAGTTTATGCGGTAAGTGTTGAAAATAAAAATATAAAAATCCAAGTGATTTTATCAGTCGACTTTTATTACACCCCGTAAATGATTGCACTCTGTCGTCGAAGAAACGCTAGTGGTGTGACTGTAGTGTATCGATAAACTTTTTCTATTTTACAACTGTAAAAATTATATTGACTATGCAAATTGGCAAGCACAATTACTCTAAAGTATATAAAAGTAGTATAGATATACAAGAAATAAATACATTTTTAAAGTTAAGATTTTTTTAAGAAATTATTTGTCTCAGGCTACGGCCTGGACTCTCACGGTTAAAGCGTCTTAAGCGTTTAAAGCGTCTTAAGCGTCTAAAGCGTCTTAAGCGTCTAAAGCGTCTTAAGCGTGTAAAGCATCTTGGTGAATTGCATTGAAATTGTCGTGAACACGCGCCCCGCACATAACCCGTGTCGCCCGCACTACCCGCTTTGAACGCTTAAGACACCTATTTAGACGCTGCCGTCCAGGCGGCAGCCAATACGCGTGCGTCCAGGCCGTAGACTTAAATGTAGAATGCACTTGCCTATTACATAATCTCTCACAAAGGTATCATTTAAGGCAAAAGTATTGTACCTGTTTTTGTAAAACCTTTGTGGAGAAATAAATAAAATAGTATTATAATAAAATATAAGAAATAAATATTTTTTTATTATTGCAATAAGACATGGGATAGGTGGATATAGATAGATTTGTAACCTATAATAGGTTAAAAATCTATGTATATAGGTATATATTAGTTACTATGTATTTGCTTGCACGGTGTCAATTCACCGTATATAATATAAGAACAATAAAATATAAGAAATAAATATTTTTTATTGCAATAGACATAGGATAGGTGAATATAGATAGATTTGTAACCTATAATAGGTAAAAAATCTATGTATATAAGTATATATTAGTTACTATGTATTTTCTTGCACGGTGAATTGAGTTATCATTTAATTCGTAAAAGCTTTCTTTTACAACATGTTTTTTTTTGTTGTGCTAACCAAATTTAACTGCGATGTCAAGGCAAGATCTTTGAATATATAATATATGTTTTTTAATTTATCGATATTAGCGCTACACATCACTACAAAAAGCTTTTCAGCTTAAAACAGCTAGGGAGTATAATATCGCATTTCACTATCGAGTGTCGGACGTTTATTCTTTAACAAGGCTCTGTCAGGCGCCCGGATGTCCGCGTGGTAAACATTTTAATAACGAATTTTTTTACCTTTTTTTTTTGTTGACACACAAGACAAGTATATAACTTCTTTGTATATAACGCTATGAAGTTTTTGTTTTCAAAAGCATCTTTGTCCGTTGACCCCGAATGGCTCAAAATATCGGATGTGGGTGATACTAGAGATTTGATGCAATCTTATCCATGCAGCTTGCATGGATAAGATTGCTGATGGTGTCAGTTTTGGGCGCTTTTTTAGTGACTGTGAGTGAGTTTCTCTCTTCTATCTCTCTTTCTCTCTCATTCCTATTGTTTCTTTATAGTCTGTCCTAGATACGTCCATCTGGCATTAAAAAATTAATCATCATCATCATCACAAATCATGGAAATACTAAATATGTGGTCTGTCACGATCTTGAGATCCTTCTTGCTTCCTTTTATACAAATAACATTACCACGTCCACGTGCTCTACATACCTCTTGTCATAATTATTGTCCTTCCTTTTGTCCTTTGAATAACTCTCCAATAGAAATCTGGCCTACACAGGGTTAAATTTTAAGTAAACATCATTCCAAGTTTGTGTTTTAAATTTTATCGTCTAATTGTAATATTGTGTTAAATAAAAATCGATTTGAAATTATATAAGTCGATACCACTTGATACAACAATACTATAATTTGTGGTCAGTGGCATGACCTTAATATTATTATTATTTAATGTTAAACAGTGGCAAATAATCACTTGGAGCGTTTTGATGGCAACCCATGAACCCAGTAGAGCAATCGCTTGCAGTGTTTTATGAAATGTACCGCCGTGCCGACCTACTTCCTCTGCAGTATGGAACTTCCACTGATTTGCGCGGATCCAATATTCTTATCAATGTCATGTGTACGGCCAACAAAGAGCTGAGTCTATAGAGATAACCGAACAAAATGGAGGCCAATATTCCCTAAAGGAAGAGTTACAAATGCATTAGTTGAGTCTCGGCAGACCCCGTGGAGTCTTATCTTGGATACACTAACGAAAGTAGCTTTGTATAAATAAATAATATCGCAGACTCGGGCTTAATCTCACAGGAAACCGTGCAGCGAATAAATAACAAAGAATATTTGTAAAACATTGTGGACCAGACTTTTAAGGGTCGTGTTATGGCTTTTTTATAACATAAGGAGGCAACAAGCGCTTGGATTTGATGACTACTGTCGCTTACGCATGATTGTTATGCAGATGCGTTGCCCTTTATTCCTCGTGTCCTCCGATGGGCACCGGCTACACACGAAGCACTCGAAATTTTCAGTTGTGTAGTCTGGAAATGATACACTAAATGTGTGATTTAATTTAATGCCTCTCGGATTTATCAACCTTGTATATATTATAGTGGTGGCGATAGGGCTATGTGCGCGCCTTCTCTTTCTGCTCGGTGGTCTTATATTTTTGGAAGACACGCGAAGAGCACCTTATCCTCTTCAATTAAATTACTAATATTGTTAATTGTGGTAATTGTGGTAATTGTAATTGTGGTAATTGTCCACGACATAGGCTCATCCCATAAACGAGGTGGAATACTATGTATTCACTACTGCACCTAGATTCTCTTTACACCTCGGCACAGTCTGACCATACGCTGTCTATAAAACTATTTACAATTCAGAACAAAAAGTACTCATACCGCATCCATAATTTAACGAAAATATAGCTTATCGTGGCCAGAAATTACCATAAGTCCACATGACAAAAACAAGAGCGGCCCACCAAAGAGGATTATTGAATATTAATTATCCGTCGCATTTGTCACGACAACACGGCAATGGACCGAGATAATTCTCTAATTGACTGGCTTTATGCAGCTGTTCGTTGTATTAAATGATATTTATTGCGTTATGATCGGCTTTGCCATGCGTAATGACACCGATACATTGCATTAGCGAATTTTGTTGCTATAAATACGTATGTCTTGATTATGTTATTAACTGTTATTTAGTAGCAGGGTTTTAGAAGCTTTATAGCAACAATGGTCACGGGTGGTCTGACCATGGTTGCTTTACAGCTTCTGAATATTGCTATTAAAAATAACTAGAAAATGTCCCTAATACCTACTTATTTGAAGGATCACAAATGCGAGACGATGTTTGTTATTTTTCCTCAAAGAGTACCTACACGACCGACTGGGAATACAATGTGGAGTATCATATTTTATCGTTGCATTAGGAAAAATAATTAATATTTTGCTTAAGATAGATTTTATGCGGGTTTACCTGCAGAACCTGGTTATTTTTTGATAATATTTAGTGGTAGGTATAGAGTATTGTAAAGTAGAATTCAAAAATATAAGTAAAGTAAGAGGAGAGTGCCATGCTACATGCATGCAGTCAAATTGGGCCGGCACGACTGTGGTGGTGTCTCTTGCTTACACAATACCAGCATAAAGTGACAGCTGCGCTATCGCGCGTTGTGTGGTGCGTAAGTAGCCGGTGGCCCATGCAAGGGGGATGAACAAGACGGACAACACATCTGTATAACCTCTATGATACTGTCTATGGGCGTAAGTAGACACGCAAATGGCTCCGACTGCTCCTTGTACGTTATGACGCGGCCCTATAGATATTGTACTAATTTTGGCCAATAATATTCACCTAGCAGGCTCATTCGAAGCTGTTCTTACTTTACTTTAAAAAAAATATGATGTGGGGGTTCTGCGTGGTAAGTGGCACTCTGGTTCTGGGTCAACCAGAGCAACCAACGCGACAGCTAAGTGGTACCATCGGTCGCGCGGCAGATGTTGCCAGAGGCTGTGTAAGGCGACGTGCACATCGCACTCTCTCTTTACATGATACCTTCTCAAAGTTGGCGAATCCCGTGTTTCTTGCGGTTTATGAGTACCTGGTGGCCCAATGAGGCGTATTGCATAAATAATGAATAACGGGCGTCGGTAGCCACAAAATGGCTCCGATTGCACTGCTGATAGGCAAAAAACTGAGGATGGCAGGGTGACGGAGGCTTTTCCATTTGTTGCGGTCGTACTCCGGTTTAATTACACCTTAATCGAAAATCGAAATCACGGCTCAGTGTTAATTACAAACTTAATTAAACGTGCTTAATTAATCCACAACGTTAATTTAGAATCGACATTTTTTGAGGGTAGTTTCTATTTTTGGGTATGTCTATAAACCGGAGTCTTCGGGATCTTTGGAACAGAATATTTATAATTTAAACTTTAGGAAAAAATATAAAACGGATAATGTGACTAAAACCGTCGAAACAGATAGGTACTAGCTGGCAAAAAACAGAATAGACCAGAGATCCGAGTGAAGTGAATAATTATTATGCTAAATATTTTGTATAATATTCTTAACTAGCTGCGCTCCGCGGTTTCACCCGCGTAAATTTCGATTCTGTAGAAATTAGAAAATCATCCTGTTCTGAACCATATGGCTGCTATCTAGTTTCAATTGATGTAATCAATATTGTAATTCCGATGTGTGCCGAGTGGCCGTTCGGACCCGATGACGCGGTTCGGTCGCTTACCGGGCGGCTCGCGACGAGTGGAAAATTCCGTTGCCTCGCGGACGCGTGAGTTTGAGAAAAGTCGCCATTACGCTCTCGCCTTTGAATTACGCCGTTTGATGCCGATGATTTCGGGCGCGTACATAATTAAGATTTGAGTTTGTGATTGTAAATATAATTTACGTGTTGTTTTCCCTGTCAATATTATCGGGAGTGTAAATTAATTGTTGGACAAATATTGGACTTGTGATTGTGAATAATAGACTTGACATCCCCTTGTGATGAGGCTTGCCTAAGAAGAATCACCTCGGCATACTGCAGCCTCACGGAAAGCTAAGTATATCACACACACGCTTGAAATTTATGGCCATAGGTTTTATAGTTTAATGTGATATATCTTAAGCCGAACCATACAGCACAACAAGACACATAAGGTACTTGCACCTATTTAAATTTAATTTAGCTCTGCGTAATCGCAGACAAAGTTCTTTCTGAATTGAGCTCTGTGTATATATAATAATTGTCTTCCACTGCGCAATAAACATGGCATCCCCTAAAAACATTTTTTCGGGATAATAGGTAACTATCCTATTCAAGTTACTCTCTATGAGTGTGCCAGATTTCATAAAAATCGGTTCAGCAGTTTTTGCGTGAAGAAGTAACAAACAAACAAACAACTTTCGAATTTATAATATTAGTAGGATGTATAAAAATCCTTTCAATAATTAAAAAAAAATGTTAAAGAGCCTTGGTGTAGCAGTTTAAGAATTGTATGTTTATGATTATACTATGGTATTGTTTTTATATAAAACGCAAAGCATGTTGCAGCGGTCTTATATAAGCAGAAAGTTCACTGTTTTTTCTATCCAATTCAGCTGCGATGCATGCAGCATGGCCCTACCTCTTATTGTACTTATATAGTGATGTATATAGTATGTGGAGTGTTGGTCGGCCTCCAGCCCTGGACTGACGACTTGGTTGAGGTAGCGGGGAGCGGCATACAAGAGGCTCGTGACCCTGACCTTTGGCGCTCCTTATGGTAGGCCTGTGTCCGGCTATGGACGTGCTCAGGCTGATGATGACGATGATGATTTAATATCCATTGTAGTTTTAAAGTGATAGGTGAAATTTTCATCGATTTACATAAGAAACAGAATAAATATAACAAATAAGTCTGGAGAGAATTATATTGTAACTTGAGACGCTCTTTGTTTAAAAAAGCAGACAGCATAAATATATTTATTTAATGAAGGCATTGAAAACTAATTCTATTGTAGCTTTTGTTCAAAATTTCTTAGTCGTGTTCTCCTGAGATGTATAAACTTGTGAACAAAAGTGAGTTTAAAAATTGTTTTAGAATAAACAAGTAGCCAACTATTAGCCATCACGGAGTTATATCTTCCAACATAAGCTTAACGTTTGTGTATTTTGGTGCCTAACATACTAAAAAAGGGACTGTGTAAGTGCGAAAGTGCTAACTAGCGTCAACGTTCTGAGAGAGAGACACGTATGATTGTGAGGAAAGCAGACATTGCAGCAAATACCGGTGCTGGTGGTGTGTGGAACTCACAGCTCAAAACATACATAAATGAAGTACGAAGTGACCCGCAATTTTTGTCAACATACAGACTCTAGACGGAAAATCAGTCCCCTAAATGACCAATGTCATCTCCATAGAGGGTTTATTCTGTACCACAGAACAATCCAGCTTTACTGAAGCAGCTGACAGCTGTATGAACTGAAATTACTAATTAGTATTTGAGAAATACATATGTACAGGGAAAATGATTTTATATACAGGAGAAATTATGCTTCTTAACATCATTTCCCCTGTATATAAAATAGACCTACTCTTTCTTCGCTGTTGGTTGAAATGGTAGTCAAGTTTTGAATTTGAAGGCAAAATGCAAAACAAAATTGAAAACGTAAATGGATTCTACAGGCTCAGATGCAAGAAAATCCCTCCCAAATCTTTTACCCTTCACTTTTTTTGTTACATTAGATATTCGGGACATCTGTTTGGTGTAAAAACTACAAAAGCATGAAGAGACGTCAGATATGATAAAGCAATAGAGAAGACTCGGTATTAATTCAAGTTTTAATGGAAACCACGGGGCCAGCTCGCGAGGGAGCGACCTTTGTGAACGTCGTCGATACGGGTCGGTATTATTTGAATTTAAGGGCAACTGCAGACTTTTGTCTTGTAATTACTTGGTCAGATTAATCCAGATACTCTTAAGAGGCATAAAATCCGCATCACCGGTCGCTAATTAAGCGCCAATAGCTCTGGTGGGAGAGCAATAGACTCCGACGCGAGACGTATAAGGATCGAATCGACGGTTACTTTTATTTGCTGGCAGAAGAGCGTAAGAATGACATCAGGCTTCCCGTACTTTCGCCACCAAGCGGAACTTCGTAACACCCGGTTTGTCGGTAGTTACTAAAATACTTACTACTACTCCTTTGCTGCAATTAGCTCCTTAATCGATATAATAAGAGGTACATACTGCATGCTTGCATGCAGCCGAATTGGGCCGGCACAACCTGGGAGGTACTTCTCGCTAATACGACACCGATGTGAAGTGACAGCTGTGCTGTCGCGCTTCGTGCGGTGTGTAAGTAGCTGGTGAACAATTGAGGTAGGAGGAGAAAGGAGGACAGCGGATCTGTATAGCTTCTATGCGGATATGTGTATGGGCGTCGTTAGTCAGGGAAATGGTTTCAATTGCTCGTTTGTCCCCTAAGCCATGAAAAAATGTGATTAAAACACAGTACATAATATTATTATATTGTCTATGCACAGTAAATAATAAATAAATAAATAAATAAAATAATATATGTAGACTTTACACACCACGTTAGCCTAGCCCCGTGCTAAGTTGTGACCTGTTGCTGATAGATACGGGGCACTCCACCAGAGCGGCCGAAGGCTCTCGCAGTGGTTTTTAGTCGGTAGGGGCCCCGTGCCGAGTCCGACACACCCTTCCGGTTCACCGGAGCCGGTTTCTCCTGCGAAAAAAAAATAAAGCCCCGTGCTAAGTACCGTAAGGACTTGTGTTACGGGTACTAGACAACGGAATATATTTAATATGTTTTATAAATTTAAGAAATTTTATATATTTGGATTTTTATTATAGAAATGCATACAATACATAGATAAATATCCATGACCAAAGCGACCCCAGGCGCAACACTCCGAGTCCTGTACCACTGCGCCAGCCTGGTCGTCAAAGTAAAGTAGAAATGACACTTCACGATAGTACCCTGCGAGACCGTTATATAGACATATTATACTTTAATAAGTCTATGTAGTAAAGCGTGTGGTGTGCAGGTGTGTAGTCGCCCTTTTGCTCTTTCTCTATTTTTATGGCGCGCGTATTGTTCCATTTCAAATTTAACTTGGGCGTTATCAGGTCACTTGGCTTAAGGCCCCGACACACACTCGCATCACGTTTATTAGTTTTGTTTTCTACCATACATACACATACATACATCATCATCATCAATGATGATGACGCCTGATGACGTCTACTGCTGGACATAGGCCCCCCAGACGCGCCCCAATCACGGTCACAATCTGCTTGCATCCAGAAGCCGTCCAATATTTCCCTTTCCTGCGCAGAGCCGCCACTTTAGAGCCTCTCTTCCCCAGCGTTTATCGGTACTCCGAGCAAACTGTATGAGCTTATTGTTAGACAAGTTCTGTTTATTTAACATCTTGCTGCGCCTCGCGGTTTCACCCTCGTAAATTTCGATACAGTGGAAAGTATAAAATCATCCCTTGGCATCCCATAGGAACATTTTTGCGGGATAAAACTATCCTATGTGTTAATCCAAGTTACTCTCTATGTGTGTGACAAATTTCATGAAAATCGGTTCAGCAATTTTTGTAGTAACAAAAATACTTACTTTCGCATTTATAATATTAGTAGGATATTTGTTTTTTAGTGTGTAGGTACGGAGGCAGACAAGCAGTTTCAGTATTTTGAGTGTGACTGCTGATATCTATAAAAAATCACAACTATAAGTTATTACATTGCATCGTCCCATTATCCAAATCAGCCTCAAAAACCATAATATTATGAATTATGGTTTTTGAGGCTCACGTTGATGTTCCATTGTAATTCGGCTGCTAAGTTACAATGTACTTTTTTGGCTTCCGGCGACATTGTCAATATTGACTAAGAGATATTCACAAATAATATGGCGGGCTATACACCAGATTCTACTGCAATGTAGTATGGCATTACCTCTTACTAAAAGACTAAATTATGTATAGTTAAGTATCTGTTCATACTTCAACCATAATTATTTTAGCTACACCAGATTTTCATACGAATGGCGGGTTTTATTGACATAATATTTAAGGCAATAGAAAGGTAATAAAAGAAAATTATGGAAGGAAGGAGCGGAAAAATGGAAAGAGCGCACCCTAAGGAAGCCTTTGAAGACCATTAGTGGTCGCTTCTGAAGAGGCCAAGTTTGTAGAAATGAAAAGGATGGAAAAGCATAATAAGATATAGATATAGATGAACCAAATTAAATGTTGGATTTGTACGGACTACGGTGGTATTTTTATGGTGAATGGAAAATAAAGTAGGGATAAAATTCAGCCCCCCCTCCTCCTCCACTCTGCTAATGAGATACTGCTTACAACCTTGCTGTGGTGTGGGAGTGGGGAGGGGGGGGATGGCTCGCGTGTGATATATATATATATATATATAATATAGCTATCTCGATGTATAATATGAATGTTTGTAAATAAGAACAGTGGAGATAACGCACCTGCGCTATCGTATGATGTCTAAACAATGACTTGTTTTGCAAAATAGCAGAGATAACGCATCTGCGGTGGCACCACCGAGTATCTATATTGTATTTGTTAATTATCTGTTATTGTCAAACCAACTATATAAGAGTAGAGTAAAAGTGTAGTTTGAGGATTGGCTCGCCTCCCGTGTGCATACGACGTTCGCTCCGCAGTGATTTCCGTATGCCACGTGACGATCGCGACTGGCCTCCTACAAGTTTTCTTATAATTGCCGCTAGGCTGCTTATGCAATCTAGCGACAATTTTCGTTTGGCGTTGTAGGCGCCCCCTACCGGATTCTCGGCGGCCGTACAGCCAGTGCGGTCGTTGTGCGATCACGGGGATGGTGTCCCATTTTTAGTTTTTAAATTCAGTGATGTTATTAAGTGTTTTTGTGCCGTGTTCACGTTGAACTTTTCGTAAGTCCGTGTTCCCCCGCGCTCAGAGACGCTTTCTATGTGTTAATTTCGGAACGTTTCCGCGTACCTCTTCCGCGTTCGTGTCACCGCGCGCGCGATGAAGAAACGGTCGCCACCTTCCGGCTCTTCAGAGAAGAAGGCTGCACGCTCGAGGTCGGTGTCACGATCTCGCGTGCAGCCGATGCAGCTCGACGAGCCCGCACTTCCGGCTACTGCCGCTACAGCTCCACTGCCCGGATCGCCGAAAAGACCGAGCAAGTCTCGCGACGGTGAGTCGCTGGCATCAGGGATGGGGGAAGTACTTCCCACTCCCGGATGTTCCTCGGCGGCACTCGCAGCTGAGCCCGAACCTGCCCGGCCTGGCGAGGGACGTTATGGCCTCTTTACCGGACGGCTTGAGAAGGACGTTGCTACCTTCCGGGTACACCGTTCCCTATTAAGACAAGGCCTTCCGCGAGACCGTTACCAGGCCCTGGTTGACCAGATCCGGCTTCAAGGGTACCAGGTAACGTCCTCGTCTGCAGGGTCAACAATTTCATCCGCGGGTTCCGCGGCTTCCAGCCGCGAC